>CM075483.1:31757500-31950000 GCA_037950665.1 Hypophthalmichthys nobilis
AGAGCAGAAGATCCAGAGAAGATCAGAGAAACACCACAAACACCTGAAACAAGCTGAATCTGACCTGAACTCACTGTATCTGAGCTGAGCTGATGTCAGAGGAGACGATTCTGACGAGTCTGAAACACACACACACACACACACAGATGAAGATCTCATTTATAATCGTTAATGTCACGCAGCTTCTGTTTTCATGGACAGAAACATTTATGGTGAACTATACCAGGTTTTTACACTCTGATGTGTTTGATTATTCTCAGATGTGAGATCGAGTGGGTGTGTTTTCCATCAGAATTGATCACATGATGTTCCTTGTCTGTTTCCATCTCATGAGATGATGTGAGATCTGTGATGTTCTCAAGGTGTTAAAACCACAGTTTCTGTTATTCTGTGACCTAATCAGACCTGTAGGGTACATTTAAAGCCAAATTAAAACTAGTCGCTTTCCAAATCGTGCAGCTCCAGGTCAAAGGTCACACGCCCACCTCTGACCTTACATCTGCACACACGCTGCAGCTCTCGCTTGTGTCTGAATATGTACTGCGTACTCAAATAACCCGAGCAGAATGTGATGAAGCAGAGATTCTGTTGACACAGGATTGAATTGTGCTGATAGTGAACAAACAGAGCTGACAATCCGGTTTGAGTGAGAAGAACCGGATCAGAATCACAGAGTCAGTGGAAACCGTGATCTGGAGTGAAGGTCAGAATAATGACGCCACTGTCTGTGAATGTGTCTCATATTTGATGAAGTTTGCAGCAGTGATTCTGTTATTGACATGTTTATTACTGTATAAAGCACCTTTAAGAAACAAGTCTGTCACAAATACATGTTGTTGCAGTACCATGGTACAATGATGGTATTATCACAATGTGAATGGGGTGGTTATCTGGTCACCCAGTCTGGTTAAGCTGGTTTTGTTGGAAACCACCTCACATATGCACATACACCATCTGTGCGGAAACGTTTCAAGGTCTTCACGGTATCGGTTCTGTTACCTTCAGCCTTGGACTCGAAGTTCTGCAGCTCCTTCAGTAAGCAGATCCGGGTCGCCGGGCTCAGGCCGTACACGAACTCCCGGGCTTGGTTCGGAAGGTCCAGCTGCTCCGGTTTGATTTTGCGCCGGTGTGTTCCGAGGAAACATCTGTGCAGTTGACCCGGTCCGGGCACGCGACGGGTCAGGAGCGCGCGCACTAAAGCCAACCGGATCATCACAGCACTAACACACGCGAGAAATCAAGACACACCCTATAAAACATGAATGAGCGCGAACACACCCTCGACACTAGAGCGTCTGTATACTGCTCGAGTTCATATCATAAACATATAAACAACTGAGCAAAATCAAACGCGCATGTCATACTGTCTCACTAAACCAAAATAACCCGCACCCAGTGTGTGCGCGCGCAGCACTACCTCACACAGCCGACGCGATTTAATAATCCGTTTCCATCCTCCTCTTTCTTTTCTATCGTAAGATACGGCCGAAATTCCTGTTAGGCTGTCATTTTTACCTTGTGATTCATCATTGTGTGATCAATGACAGTTTAAAAAAAAGGCGTGAGACTTTCCACACGCTCCTGCTCTGACGCGATCGCGGCGATGATGCATGATGGGAAAAGTAGGCAGATGCGCCATGGGGAATGTAGTTAAAACCTTTGAAAAAGTCCTAATCAGAAAACATGAGTGGGCATAATTATGCATTTGGAACTTAAGATAAGAACTTAATCATGATTTCATGTTGTGAGTCTTTTACAATGGAAGCCTAAACAATAGAATAAAGTAATAAAAAAAAACATGCTTTGGTAAATCTTAAAGGTACAGTGTGCGCTCTAGCGGTTATAAACAAAACTGATGAGTCTTGCGGAGGAATATCGTAGCCGGAGCTACTTCTCTCTGTTTACGTATATGACGAGTCACGCAGGTACTGTGCTACTCCGCGGCGGTCTGAAATAGTCCGAATATAAACACTCATTATAGGCGTGGCGTAATGATTCAGGATAAGATAAAAACACGGTTTAGAAGAGAGATTCATGGTGTACTCGCTCAGTATGCATTTCTGTACAAAAGGTTACGCAGTGTACCTTTAATTACGATATAAAAATCATAATTACGACATACTTAGCAATAACTTTGACTTTTTGTCGTAATGACTTAAGAAAAATATGACATACTAAGTCATAATTATGAGATAAAATGTCGAAATGATGACATACTAAATAATAATGACATTTAAAAAGTTGAAATTGAGATGAAGTCACAATCATGATGACACCAAATTTACAAAATTTGCATTTACATTTACAAAAGCATGATTCTTTTTCTTGTGTGGCATTATATATATATTAGAAAAGTCATAATTACAACATACTAAGTAATAACTTTGACTTTGCCATAATAATGACATAAGAAAAGTATGAGTCATAATTATGAGATAAAAAGTCGAAAATAATAATGATATTAAAATGTTTAAATTGAGATAAGTTGAATTGTTTACATACGAAATCATGATTATGGTTAAAAAGTTTAAATTTAGAGAAGAAGTCATAATTATGACATACCAAGTCATAACTTTCACACCATCTGAAATTAAGTTAAGAGTCATAATTGAGAAAAGTCAAAATTATAACATACTACATCATTATTATATTATTGAAATTATGATTAAAAAAATCTGAATATATGACTTTCTATTTCATTAATATATACTTTTACCAAAGCATGATTTTTTATGTGGCACCTGTGAGAAAGCAAACAACAAACACATTAAAAAAATGCAAAAAAGTGCAAAGTTCCAGATTCCATAGAACTTCATCTTATTAATTTTATTTACAAAAGAACTAAAGCTGATTCTTTATTTACATCAGTTCTCTTGGCAAAATCAACAGTTTAGCCTGAAATCAAACACATGATGGAGTCACTGCGCTCACAACAACACCACACTTCAGAAAACGCCGTTCTTGATGAAACATGGGAAAATGCGCCTGGCAGGTCAAAAAGCAACACCGCGTGATAATATCAGATACTGAGGAGGAGACATGAGAGATTAACAGCTGATTCAGCTTTCTCCAGTGGACAACTGTATCATTCTTTTATTACATGTACAATAATGTACACAATTATAAGAGAGGTCACACAAGAGACCAGTAGTGATCATATCGAGGTATACTGCCATTACAGTAGCACGTCACTCTTCATCGTTCACTCAAGAGCAGTCCATGATAAAACACAAGTGATCAGCCCTTTTACGCCAACAAAAAACAAAAACATCCCTGATCTTAAATCTCCGCGTCGGTTCAGCTGGAGTCCGTGTCGTCGTCGTCGTTGTTAATGTAATCCTCCTCGACGGGCGCGGCGCCGGGCTGCGTTCCCCACTCGTCTTCGTCGTACTCGATGCTGTCATTGTCCTCCAGGAGCTCGTTCTGGGGCTCCGCCCCTCCCACAGCCCCGCCCGCTTCAGCCCCGTCCTCCTCAAACTCCGCCCTCTCCTGAGCCGGCGCGGCGTAGCCGTTGTTATTAGAGAAGGCGGCGCGTTCGTGTCCGTCGTCCTCGATGTAGACGCGCTGGTGGCACATGGGACACGTGTCCTGGATGTACAGCCACTTGCGCAAGCAGAGCGCGTGGAAGTAATGGTGGCACGGAGTGATGCGCGCGGACGTGGCGAACTCCTGGTAGCAGATGGCGCAGACGTCCTCGATGTCCCGCAGCTGCGTGCCTTTGACCTCCGGCAGCGAGTTGATCTTCTTGACGGCCGTGCGGCGGTTGATGAACGTCTTCCAGCCGTTCTTGGCCTGCAGGTAGATGTTGAAGTACGCGTGAAGGCACATCATGCACGCGCGGATCTTGCTGCCCGACTCGAACATCATCGTGTACGCGCCGTTGCCGAACATGATCACGCCGAAGACGAACTCGATGACGTTGCCGGTGGAGCGCACGTAGTAGACGTAGTCGTCCAGCTTCTCCCAGAGCACGTTGTAGAAGCCGTCGATCATGAAGAGCGCGTAGACGGTGAGCGACACCAGCACCTTCAGGCAGAGCTCCACGCAGAAGGCGGTGACAGCGAACAGCCACGTGTTGAGCTCGAATTTATGCCACAGCAGGTGACTGAGCAGGACGGGAAGAGCAAACAGAACCAGCGACACCAGCAGGACGGGAACGTGTCGGCGGACCGAGGAGACGTGCGAGGCGCTGAGGGACATGAGCACCGGATCCGTCATGCCGTGGATGAAGTGCAGAATGGCCGTGAGCAGAAGGCACATGTTCCTGCTGAGGCGCACCAGACGCTCCTCAGGTTTGAGTCCGCTTAGTCCCGTCTGCAGCGCGAGGATGAAGAACAGCACAGGCGCGACGAACCCGAGCCGCTTATCCTCCTCCTCGGTGGAGCCGATGAACGCCAGGATGCTCAGTCCGAGATAATGTGCTAGCGAGGATATAACTGCGCTCATGCCGAGCACGGTTAGTGTCGAGTCGCAGCCGCTGATGATGAGGTTGCTGAACAAGTCCCAGAACACATCCCAGCCGAGCTGCAGGCCGCTCTCGGAGCGCACCACTCGCACCACGTACACTAAGATCACAGCCTGCGCAGTCATGCGCGTCAGCCAGAAGACACGCAGGATGTCCGGGAAGCGTATGCGCTTCCACGTGTCCTCCAGCAGCAGCTGCAGGCCGTAGATGCGGTACATGTGGCGCAGCAGCAGGTAGACGTAGCGGCACGAGTAGTAAAACCACTTGAGCTTCAGCAGGAGGTTCACGGCCGCGTGCGCCGCCAGGATCGCCCCCGACGCCAACGCCAGCGTCTGTCGCGTGTCCGCCGGCAGCTCCGCCATCAGACCACACAGCGGCACCATGATGTCCACCACCACCAGGGCGGCGCACAGCGACTGCACGTTCAGCAGCGCAACGTAGCCCAATCCAAGCAGCAGCTGCAGCAGTGCCAGGGCTAGCCAGAGCGTCGGGCCGTTACGCAGCGGCAGCAGCGCCTCCGCGCCGCGAGACGTGCCGTAGTAGTTGACCAGAACCGTCGTGCCGCCCAGCAGGACGGCTGTGAACAGGGTGTAGAACTTGAACAGGGACTTCTGGGAAAGCACCAGAACCACACTGGAAACCAGAATACCTGCAAAACATGGCGTGAAGAACAGAGTATGAGAATCGACGTAATGCGACAAAATCAATATTCAACAGGAAATAATGCGTCACATTTAGGGTACGTTTACACGACAACGATGTAGTAAAAATGGAAAAGTCTTTCCATGTTTTGCGTACAGACGACAACATTGTCAAAACAATCCCCGTTCACAGGGATCCGCGAGAACGACTAAAAACGCTGTATTCTGCTGCCAGGCCAGTAGATGGCGATGTCACCCTGTAAAAAAAACACTAAGCGCCTGTAGACTGAACACGTAACATACACGAGGCACAATTTTCACAAATTTTCGTAGTTTACGCTGAGACGATAATGGTTTCGTTTTCAAAAACTGGAGATTTTAAACCCATTTTCAATTTCACGATTCGACTGACAATATTGCAATTCGATTAAATTTCGATGTGTATTCATTTGGATATATAATGTATATGCCAATTTTTCTCAAGGAAAAGAATCACTCTAAACTGTAGTGTTGTCAAAAATATCGAAATTACAAATTTCAGTATCGTGACAACACTACTATAAAGGAACTCTGTCAGTCGCTAAATTACTGTAATATTACTGACTAAAATTAACAACTGATTTGTATACATTAGGCAATTTTTTAATGATATACTTATGTTTTGTTCTCCAAAATGTAAACTTGTTGTCGTGACTATTATGACTCTTGCATCATATGAATGAACGGACAGTTCTGACAGTCTCTCTCACATTATGAACAAACGGAGAAGTGTCATTCGGTTCTGTTTTCAGGCCCGGTTCATCGATTTAAGCTCATTATCTCTGACGTGAGAACAGCAACACCAGTACACCAGCATTAATGCCCGCCCGAGAGCCCGGACTCACCCAGCGCGCGGATAAACACTCTTCCGGCGGTTCCGGTCCATCCGGCACCGGGATCAGAGTATGAGTTAAATATAGCGTCGATTATAAAGATGCTCGGGACCCGCAGAGCCACATCCAGCACGGCCAGAAAGTGCTGACCCAGCCGCCCGTGAGCGGAGGCCATGGCGCTGACGCCGGTGTCTGGGGAAACCGCAGGTTTCGATGTTGTGACTCGGTTCGATGTCACGCAGGATCTCCACCGGTCGCCATTTTGGCTCTGCTGCTGTTGCTATGTGAGGAACGCGGAAGTGACAAAGCACATGCGCACAATACGTAATACCACACTACAGAAGGCACACTCGGGGTTATTATTAATAATTAACAATACGATTTTGAATGAAAATCTGTTATTTTATAGATATAGATCTATTTATTTTTAATAATTACAAAAAATAAAAAATAAATAACATACCTTAAAATATATTTTATAATTATTAATAATTTATATTAGACATTTAAAAATATGAATGCAACTTAAATATATATATATATATTAAAGATTTATATTTATTTTTAAAAAAAATTATAAAAAATATTTGTACAATTTAAAACATTGTAAAAATAAAAAATGACACAATAACAGTTATTATTTTAACAATTTAGCAGTTCTGTTTTTAGGTTTTTTATCTGTGAATATGAAGATGTACCACATTAATTGCAAATGGATCTCCCACAATACTCCTAATAATCATAATTTAAAAAAAATAAACAAAATCACTACACAATTTTGTCAGTAAGTTTTTTTATTTTATGAAGCTGAATTGCATTTTGCATGATATACTGTATGCTGTAGGTTGCTATTCTTGTTATTATCTAACAGGGAATCTTAACAAAAGATGTACAAAGTCATTTTTGTGCAGTGTTTCATATAATGTTTATATTTTATTTTATTTCAGCTTTATTTCAATTAAAATAAATGGTTTTGATAGTTTTTGTTTACAATAATAACCATGCACACATTGTTCTTGTCACTTTTATTGTGCATCTTTTGAACAACACACACACTTATCAAAATAAAAGTCCCTCTCAGGATCTGCTCTTGAAGAACAGTCTCATGGTGTTGTTGTAGATGGTTTCAGTCAGGTCCAGTGGATCTTCGTCCCTCGCCGCCGCCATCACCTCCAGCACCTGTCTGATATTTACACTGACATTCAATCACAGGAAGTGCTGGTAATACAAAGTTTCAGACATCATATTAACACACGGCTCTGAACACGCATGAGCGCTCTCTGTGACATACATGATGTGGCAGGGCTCATTACGGTCCTTCACGCAGTGTCCCGTCTCCCACTTCTTCTTCGTGGGAAATGTGCTTCGGATCATCTTCGCTCCTGCGTGAGTGTTTTTAATGCCGCACCACGGCGCGTCTGCAGAGAGAACGACCACATGACACTAGTGACACGAACACCTGAAGAAACACAGTCTTACCAACCAAAATCTAGAGTCTGAATCTGTTTTCTAATTTCATTTTGAACACATAATGTGTATTTGTTTTAACAAAGATTCATTAATTTGATTTGAATCATCTTATCTTTTGATTTGAGGAATAAATTACAGTTTACAATGTATTCACATAGAAAATAGCTATTTTAAATTGTAACAGTATTTTACTGTTTTTACTGTATTTTTGATCAAATAAATGCAGCCTTGATGAGCAGAAGAGACTTTTTTCAAAAACATTTTTACTGACCCCAAACTGAACAAGCTAAATTTCTAGAAAAAAACAAATTCTATTCATGTGTTACTGTGATGTAAAATGACTGAGCCTGAACCTGTTTCGATCATCAGTCTGTCCGATGGGATTGACTTCATCACCTCCAGGTTCTCTGCCGTTTTCAAAGAGCTAAAATATAGAAACAAATTCATGTCAGTGATGAATAAATGGTGAGACAAACATCAGTCTGAGACACTGACTCACCAGCCGTTGATACCGATGTACAGATCCAGATCTATCAGAGCCTCCGCGTCCTGCTGCGTGCCGTCAAACGAGTGAACCTGAGAAACACACGAGAAAACACTGAGAAAACAGAGAAAACACTGAGGAAACACGGAGGAAACAGAGAAAACACTGAGGAAACACGGAGGAAACAGAGAAAAAGTGGAGGAAACACAGAGGAAACATGGAGGAAACAAAGGAAATATGGAAAAAACAAGGAGGAAACATGAAGGAAAAATGGAGGAAACAGTGAGAAAACAGAGGAAACGGAGGAAACAAAAGAAAAACATGGAGGAAACATGAAGGAAATACAAAGGGGACACAGAGGAAACAAAGAAAACAGAGGAAATATGGAGAAAACATGGAGGAAACACAAAGGAAACAGAGTAAACATTGAAGGAACATAAAGAAAACACGGCGGAAACACAGAAGAAACAGAGGAAACAAAGAGGAAATGCTGAGGAAACACAAAGGAAACAGAAAACACGGAGGAAACATGAAGGCAACAGAGAGTAAACACAAAGGAAACACAGAGGAAACGTGAAGCAAACAACATTTACATTTATTCATTTGGCAGACGCTTTTATCCAAAGTGACTTACAAGTGAGGAATACAATAAGCGAGTCATCATGACGGGGCAAATAGGGACAAGAAGTGCTCACAATACAAGTTTTAGGCAGTGCTCAGAGTATCATAAGCTACAATAGAGAGGGATTAAAGGAAGTGAAGGGATAGGTATAGGAATTTTTTTTTTTTTTTTTTTAGGATGAAACATTGGAAACATTGAGGAAATATGGAGAAAACACGGAGGAAACAAAAGAAACACAGAGAAAACATACGAAGGAAATATGAAAGGAACATGGAGGAAACACGAAGGAAACAAAGAGGAAACAGAGGAAACACGGAAGAAACAGAGAGGAAACACGAGAGGAAACACGAGAGGAAACACGGAAGAAACATGGAGGAAACGAAGGAAATACGAAGGGCACACGAAGGAAACATGAAGGAAACATTGAGGAAATATGGAGGAAACACAGAGGAAACATGGAAGAAACACGGAAGAAACAGAGGAAACCAGGAGGAAACGCTGTGGAAACATGGAGGAAACACAGAGGAAACATGAAAGAAACACGGAAGAAACAGAGGAAACGCTGAGGAAACAGCTGTTTGGCTGTGCTTTCGATTTTTTGTTACGGAAAGGCAGAATTTCACTTTCAAATTAACGGCAATTGCTTGAATGGTGGGTTACTCTTACTGAAAAACACTTGACAAAATGGACATTTTGGCATAATGTATGTGTTATGGTTCCTTAAGAGCAGAAGAGAACTCGATACTGACTCGCGCGTGTGCGCATCGTGTGTGTGCATCACATAAGTGCGTTCTCTTTTGCCTTGTCGCACTTGAATGGTTTAAAAGCATTAGCAGAAGAAACAGAGGAAACTAGGAGGAAACACAGAGGAAACATGGAGGAAACAGAGGAAACAAGGAGGAAATGCTGAAGAAACACAGAGGAAATGTCATGATGCCAAAAGAACAGGTCACACTCACCACTCCACCGGCACACCGATCTCTGTTCCTCTTCATGATGTCTGTGAGCGACACACACACACACACAGAGTTTACTCACACACACTGAACATCACACACACTTTTCCAGAAGAGACTCCGTACCAAGGAATTGTGGGTGCGAGTTCCTGCAGTGGAGGAACATGGGTAATCGTGTCTCTTCTGCCAGATCAAACTGCCGCTCGAAGTACCTGTGAGAGCCAATCACACGTGATGAACATCACGACATCAGCAGAAATCAGAGCTGAAGCGTCTGAAACACTCACTTGAGCTGAGTTTCTCTGGGACAAAATTCCAACCTGTCAAAGTCTGTGAAGCATTAGAAGAGACAAACCGTTAAACAGATATACAACTGATGATTATTATTCATTGTTCACTGAAATAATTACACATCGTCAGGAAGCAGTAAATGCTGATGGTGTACCGAGGCCACACTCTCCCACAGCGACCACCTTCTCTCTGTTCCTGACGCTCAGATCCACCAGAGACGACAGGTACTGATCCGAGCCCAGCTGATCGAACTCCCCGCAGCGGGTCGGGTGACAGCCCACCGTACTGAAGAACTCCTCTACACACACACACACACACACACACACATGACGACAGGACTGTAAATCTGCAGTGATAGTGACGCAGTGCGGTCATACCTCGGGTCTGTGCGAGTCTGAGCGCCTCTCTGCTGTCCTCCAGGCTTCCTCCAGTGATGATGAACTGTGAGGAAACATCATCATCATCAACCTCAATCCTGCTCAGATATCATCTATATATGATGGTGACCTGTGCTGACCTTCTGCACGCCGACCTTCAGCGCTCTCTCGATGACCTGAGGAAAATCATCTGAGACACAACTCTCTATATTACACTGTGATCTGCTCTGAAGCCACATATTTACATTGTGAATATAAAAATGTACCGGAATATTTATGATGAATTGCATATCCTCACGATACTCTTAGTAATCATAATAAAAATGACTGAAAATCAAAATCACTATAGTTTACTTTCTATTTTATATCCTAAAACTTAAAAACATGTCAAGTGATGTTATTATTGATATTATCTAATAATTTCAATATATCAGTAAGTCAATAAATCTTTATTCTTAATTATTTAATAGTATATTGAGTTTTCATGTTGTCATTACCTTCATGTTTCTGAGTTCCTCTATAGATTCCTCTGAACATCGGGTCTGTTAGATTGATGCCAATATCTACACACAGATCACAGCAGAACTGTTATATATTTCTTTATGAACTCATGACATTAGTGACAGTGTCATAAACTTCATGTTTCAGCACATCAGATTCAGTCCTTCTGCTGAAAGATCGTTTCTCAGACTATCAGACACATAATAATAGTCTCTCACCTATAAATCTGAAGTTGGTCATTGTGATTTTTGCAGAAGTAGAGAAATAAAACCTGCACGCGCTTCTCAACGCGCCCATCAACACAACAAACACGTGGTAGAGTGGGCGGGGCTTCGCGGACCGGAAGGATCACGATGGACTAAATAATAATAATAATAATAATTCTAGGCTGAATTTGAACGGCATACTAGCATACTGCTTCATGTGGGAGAAACAAGTATTGTGCCATTCTTCTAAATTCACTCAGTTGTATACTTCACATAGACCGAAGTCACGTGCACCTGTTACTTTCCTCAGCGCTGATCAGGATGGACCAATCACAGTGATTTGCGAGAGGAGAGAAGGACTTCAAATTTATAGAGAAAACTGCGGTAGATTTACATTTATGTCAGACTGGGATATATATGTATATGATGGACCCACATCCTAAACTGTGTATAAAAGACCTAATTGAATTAATGCGCACAATATTATTTTAAAAATATTTTGTTTCTATTATGTTACATCATTGCACTCTTTTCTAATCACCATATTACTAGCAGGTATTTATCTTTATTTACTTATTTTAATCAAATGTATTTATTTATTTGTTTATTGTACACTGCCTACAAAAACAGTCCAGAATGCGGATCGAGCGCCACCTGCAGGAGAAACAACCATCTGCCGCCTAGAAATCTGTCATGACGTCATATCCTGATCAGCACATCAACACAAAAACTCTCTAAATAAATGTATATATGCTTCATACTGAAATGAAAACTACAGTAAAGATATAAGATAGTAGTGTTTTTTTTATTATTATTATTAACAGTGATATTCACATTTTTTGGACTGAAATTATTTGATTTCTTTCAGTGGTTCAGATTATTATCTTTTTATTATTTTTATTATTATTGAACACCACAAATCTTGTACATATATAATGATATAATGGCAATTCAGATTAAGTAAACACATGCATTTATACAATACAAATATCATCACTGCACTTAACAGGAACTAAACTAAACTTACTGTAAATGAATGTAATACATTAAGAACTTTAAGATAATAAATTAAGAACAAAGTAGTAACTACATAAAATGATTCATTCACATAAAAAGGAAATTAGGCATAAACTAATTACAAATAAAATCAAGTTTAACTTTCCATGCATTTACATTTATGAATAAAAATGAACTAGAAGCATCTGCCTTGATTTCATGACTATAATCACTGATTAATGATCACCTGACACGGGGATTAAATAATTAAAGGAGTAAAACTGATTTAAGGGAATGAAGGGGAAGAAATAATAGAGGTAAATGTTCCAGATCTACTGCAGTTATGAAGAAATCAATTTAAACTTTTAAAATATGCACACATTCACTCTTATTCATATATCTAATATGAAAATGCAAAACGTTTCTCATCTAATCACATTCAGTTATGAAATAACCTATGAATCATGTAAATAATAAGATATTTAGACACTGAGACAGAGCAGACTTAAAATAGAACTTTTAAAAGTGTTTCATCATGACAACAAACAGAGCGGAGCGTAATAATTATTGGGGTGTTCCTCAGTGCCTATGGTGGTTACGGCCCTGACCACACACACACACACACACACACTGATCAGTAATTACTGTCACACACACACATGTGGTGTAATTAGGCTCCTCAGAGTTTGAGCCCTAGACACAGCGCTAGCTCGTTCTTCTGGATCTTTCCGTCTCCATTGAGGTCACAGTGACCCAGCAGAGCCTGTCTGAACTTGTCCAGGTCCGTCCCGGTGAGACTGGGCTGAAACACACACACACACACACACACACACACCCACACACACATATGAACATCTAACCAGCGTGGACCAACCACAGACAGTCAGTGAAAGCGCTTCACCTTCACCAGCTCCATCATGTCCTTGACGAAGCCGTCGACCTCTGCTCCCTCCAGAGCGCCGGTGTTACTCTAGAGGAAAAACATTACATTTCTCTTTTTATTCAGTTTAACTTGATGCACTAAAATAACTAAAACTGAAATAAAAATGTATAAAAACTACATTTACATTTTTTAAAGACATTTAAAAAACTAATAAAAAATTAATAAAATAAAAAATTTAAATACAAAAATAAGAGCTAATTCACACTGTTAATGTCTCACACGCTCATTTCTCCTCTTACCACGTCATAGTGAGCAAAGATCTTCTCAAAGTCTCTCTGTCGATCCTCCTGACTGCAGGCCTGAACAAACACAACAATAAATATAGCTGCGAGCAGCAAATATTGGGGTTTAACCACTGTAAGGCCTTTAAGCACACGTGTAAAAAGGTATTAGTTTTAATTAGCGAACATGTAAAAAATGTCAATCACAGATAGAAAAGTCAATTTACAGCCAATACGGGTAATTTACCATCAGAAATATATGGTTTTTAAAGGATTTTAACAGTTATCAAGGTTGAGCCAAAAACCTAGTACTAGTTCACCAAAGTAGGTTTTTGAAATAATCTCCAATATTTAATGAACGATTCGATCGACAGCAGCAGAATTTCTGTTGAATTTCTCACAGGCTTCTACAGGCCCAGCGAGTTTCTTTCCGATCGGCCTCCGTTAACTTTTATCTGATAGCTGCTTAAAATTCATTGGTCGCCACCGGCCGTGTTTTTTGAGATACGTGAACGTCCTCAAAGGCAGTCTTGGGATCTTGGGCGAAGACACCACATGCCAATTTTCAAGTCAATCAGACTTCGGGTTGCGTAGTTATAGCCATTTTTAAGTTTTTTCCATGTTATAGCACCACCAAGTGGCCAGTTGCTGCGTCCTTTTTCACGCGACCACAGAATGAGCTCTTACACACTTGTGCCAAGTTTTGTGAAAATATCTCATTCCGTTCATGAGTTATAGCCATTTTAGTAACAGTTCGAGTGTTTTGCCGACCCTTAGGGACCGTGAATTGAAATTGTAACTTTTTTTGATGATTACTGACAATCAGACTCAGAGAATCTCGCTGCATTGGTTTGATTCCGATCGGACCAATAACCCAGGACTAGTTCGCAAAAGTAGGTTTTTCAAAGAATCCAAAATACCCCAAAATTTTGATGATTAAATCTGTATTGAGCAAAAGATTCCAACGATATCAGACACTTGAGCCTACGATTTCGTACTTTTGACCGCTGTAGCGCCCCCGTCAGGCCGATCGGGGCGAGCTTTGGTGACGTTGTAGACGGTGTGAGTACCACCTCAAAGATTCAAGTCTCTACGACTTACGGTTTGTTCTGTCTGATCACTTTTAGAGGAGAAAGCTGATCGTTGAACAATTACAGTAGAGTTTCAGCGACTGAACCCTTAATGATCGTCCACTCATTGCATGAACCAGAAGAAACCAGCATGAGTTTAGTCTGGTTTATGTTTCATATCTCACTCGCCTGCATCTCAAACTTCTGCAGGAAGTTCTCCTTCAGCGCCAGGATCCTGCCGACACAAACATGACGATCAGTATGAGTATCGTTCACAGATTAATGATCCTTCAGCTATAAACGTCCAGATTCCCAGTGAACTCTACCCTCACGTTTGTGTCTTCAGCTTATTTTTATCCATATCTGAATACATTATAATGAATCAAACCAAAATACATAGAATCATGAGCAACATTCAGACTTCATGATCTGAAGCAGATCTTATTCCATACTGAAAGACACGTGAAACGAGCTAAACTTCATCTGTCATACAGTTTAGTCATTAGACAAACATCTGATTGACCAATCACAATCAGTTACTCCAGAGTCATGTGACAGACGATGTGTTGGATGAGATCAGCATCACCTCGCCATATCATTCAGATCCAAACGACCGTCCTGATTCTTGTCAAACATCTTCATCTGAAAGTCAGGAGACAGAATCACATCAGCCGGTTATTATCATAACTAAAACAATTATGAAAAAGATTTTTGTTCATTGGAATATTAGATAAACTTAATAAATGAAAATGAACTACTGAAATAAGTCACTAAACTGAGATCTGTCGTCTGACTGAGCTTCAGCTCGGGTCTGTGAGATCTGCACTGATTTCATCAAGCAAACGTAAGAATAACTTTGATATTGTTAGTAATATTTCAGGTTTTCTTGATTATCCAGACATCATTTATTATAAAAGTCAAGAGTATCAGATATGATCATCAGGTTTATTTGTTCATCTGTCAATCATCATTGAATTATATGTTTTAAAACTATTATTTCATAAGGCACGGTGTTACCATGGTATCGGTGTACTCCTCCAGTCGGTCTGTAGTGATCTGTCTGTTGTGCTGATGGAAAAGATCCCGCAGGAAACTCTGACATCATCAGAACAGAGACGGCAGCGTGAGTACACACACACACACACACACACACACACACACACAGGAAGTGACATCATCAGCACACCTCACCTTCAGCTCTGCGGCAGAGATGTATCCACTGCTGTCAGCGTCATAGCGGCGCCAGATCTGAGAAGAGACGAGAGAGTCTGAACACCTGATTTAACTCAAATAACTGATGAAGATGATGAGTGTGATGCTCTGACCCTCATGAACTCCACACTGTTCTCCAGCGGCGCCTCCCTGCGGAACAGCAGCAGGAAGTTCTCCTCCTCGGGAAGAACCGCAGCCGCAAACTGCATCAGACGGACATCAGTTACTCATCCTCACGCTAAAACCATCAGATCCACTCTAGACAGATATTCTCCAGTGGAAAGAAATGAAGGTTTTTGATGAAAACATTCCAGGATTTTTCTCCATATAGTGGACTTCACTGGGGTTCAACGGGTTGAAGGTCCAAATGTCAGTTTCAGTGCAGCTTCAAAGAGCTCTACATGATCTCAGACGAGGAATAAGAGTCTTATCTAGAGAAACCATCGGGCATTTTCTAAAAAAATAATAAAAATTATATACTTTTTACCACAAATGCTCGTCTTGCACTGCTCTGTGATGCTCCACGCATGATGTAATCACGTTGGAAAGGTCACGTGACGTAGGCGGAAGTACCGATCCAGTGTTTACAAAGTGAACGTCAAAGACGAAGTCAAACGGCCTTTACTAAAAAAGGTAAAACAACGATGTTGGACGATTTTGAAGTTGGAGGAGAAAATGAGATGGAGTTTTCCGCGGTACTTCCTCCTACGTGACCTTTCCAACATGATTACATCATGCGTGGAGCATCACAGAGCAGTGCAAGACGAGCATTTGAAGTAAAAAAGTATATAATGTTTATTTTTTTAGAAAATGTCCGATGGTTTCTCTAGATAAGACTCTTATTCCTCGTCTGGGATCATGTAGAGCTCTTTGAAGCTGCACTGAAACTGACATTTGGACCTTCAACCCGTTGAACCCCAGTGAAGTCCACTATATGGAGAAAAATCCTGGAATGTTTTCCTCAAAAACCTTTTCCACTGAAGAAAGAAAGACATGAACATCTTGGATGACATGGAGGAGAGTAAATTATCAGGAAATTTGAATCCTGAAGTGAACTAATCCTTTAATAATGTCTAAACATATATCCAAATGCAAAACCTAATAGAAGTAAATTATTATGTCTGAAATCAATGTTCACAGCAATAGGGAACACACAGCCATGTTCATATATTAATATATACAGGGCTATACAGCCATCTAGTGGTTAAACCGTTGTATTACAGATGATAAATGGTGCATTATTTAGAGGTAAATATTTAGTACAGTAAAATCCTGTAATAGAGCCAGGAATTATTTCTGTTTTCCCCCCTAAAGGGCATATTACTGTTTCAATGGAAAACTGTATTTTACTGTAAATTTGTTTAGTTATTTTTAGTGTAGATGTAGATGACAGTACCTGCTCCATCGGCAGGCGTCCGTCTCCAGTGACGTCACAGCTGGACAGAATCATCTCTCTGACCTTCTGAACCTGCTGCTCAGACACATCACACTACAACACACACACACACACACACACGAGATTCATCCGTGATCATGTCAGAATGATAAAGTACACTAGTGTTCAAAAATTCATGCTTTTATTCATCAAGGACACTTTAAATTGATCAGAATTTTCAAATAATTGCTGTTTTTTGAACTTTCTATTCATCAAACAATCCTAAAAAGGTATCAGTTTCCACAAAAATACTGTTTTCAACATTGATAATAATCATAAATGTTTCTTGATCATCAAATCATCATATTAGAATGATTTCTGAAGGATCATGTGACACTGAAGACTGGAGTAATGATGCTGAAAATTCAGCTTTGATCACAGGAATAAATTACACTTTACTATATATTCACACAGTAAACAGCTGATTTAAATTATAATAATATTTCACTATTTTTACTGTATTTTTTGATCAAATAAATGCAGCTTTGATGAGCAGAAGAGACTCTTTCAAAAACATTAAATTATTCCAAATATTTGAACATCATCTAACAGCAGATCTGAAGTCTGAATGTCATTTCAGATGAACAACAAACACACTTTATAATCAGAGCAACAGACTCCAAAGACTGTAAACATGAAGAGAAAGAGGCTCTGGATCTGATGAAGGACAGTTTTCACAGAGAACAAACACTCATCTTTACTCACAGTCTTCAGCGTCTTCATCAGCTGCCGTAAAAACTCGTCCAGGTTCTTCCGGTCAATGAACCCATCATCTGCACAGAGCAGGTGGTCAGCAGCAGGTTAAAGGTCATATGTCATGCATCAGGTGTGTGAACTCACCGTGGCGGTCGAACTGAGTCCAGGAGTGCAGGAAGGCGGCGGCGGTCAGACCTCTGAAGACGCTCTCCATGACTGATGAGAGTCGCAGCTGCAGGAGTCCTTCTCTCCACCGGCCGTAATTACTCCCACATAATGATCCGTCACTGGAGACAACACACAATCACGCTCTCCAGAGCAAACCCACGCGCCGCACAGCTGGACCGACACGTCACTGACCCCAGATCAGACGCACAGACCGGAGGAATAAAGAGGAGCTTCAATAATTCATCAGATCCACACGACGATTTTACTGTAAACAGACACAGATGACATCTACTGTATCACACACACACACACAATTTTTTTAAGTTGTAAATGAAACAGTGTTAGAAACTGAGATTATGACTGTACTGAAAATTGAATGACTTACATTTGTTTATAATAATCAAAAGTTCATGTTAGGATTATTTTGATTTTATGCTCATTTTGAAAACTTCTTTACGTCAGAATCTCACACTGCTGAAATTATGACAAGGCTGAATGATTTCAAACTTTTTTATTAACAAAATCTGTGAGTGTTGATATATTGAAGTAATTAACAACAGTTGATTTTGTGATTCCAGAAGATTCCAGATTCTGATTCAGTGTTCTTCAGTGAAAACAGGGTTATTATAGAATCCATAACACAACATATCATTACATGAAATAAACATTAACTGAAATATAACTAACTCTTACCCTAGCTTGATGTACTAATCAATGAAATAAAAATAAAAATTAATACAAACTATATTTGAAAAAAAGACAAAAAACAAACAAAATTAAAAAAATTAAAATGAAAACGGAAAATTCAAAAATAAAAACTAATTCAAAAAAGACTATAATTGTATCTCAATTATACTAAAATAACACTGGTTGAGAGGAAAATAATATTTGATTTTTTGTTTTGTTTTTAGCATATCATTTTTAATACACGATTTGAATTTTATAAATATTTTAAGTCATCTTGGAGGTTTTTTGAAGCCTCTTGTTTAGAAACACTGATCTTGCTCAATCATGCATCTGTTCTCACTCATAAGTTTGCATTCAGGTTTAACTAGAAATTATTTAATTATGCTTAAAAAACATTTTTAAAAACGTATAAAGTACAGTAGAATCCACTGCTTCAGTCTGAGCAGAGTTCCACATCAGTCAATCAGAAGTGATCAAGAGCTGTGATTGGCCGGAGCGGCTGCGGGGAGGGACTTTGTGCGCTGGCGCTCAGTGTCGCCCTCCTCTGGGTCGGTCCTGGGGTGACCGCAGGATATGGAGCGACTGACGGTCAGTGTGTGTGCGGTGTGTGTGTCGAACACACTGACGTCAGCGGGAGACTCCGGAGCTGCACACACAACGACAATGTGCATTTCTGATCATTTATGCAGAACATTATTGATCTGATATAAAAATAAGGAACACATTTGAACAGAAAACCAAATAAAGCACAAAACATGTTAGAATGAGCGTTGATATGAAATTTAAAAATTGATATGAACTTCAGGATGGTTCAGATCAGATGATGAACTCACGGGGGTCAGGTGAGGCTCCTCCCTCTGTGCTGTGAGTGACAGGACCCGGCTCCGCCTCCTCAGTGACTGACAGCATCACCTGCGGGGGGGACTCACTGATGGGGGAGCTGAACGACACGGACGGACGGCTGGAGTGGCGCTCTGATAACGGTGTGTGAGTATGTTCAGGTGTGTGAGTATGTGCAGGTGTGTGTGTGTGTTCAGGTGTGTGTTTGAGTTTTCTGGCTGCAGGTTCATCTTGAGCCTCTTTGTGGGCCGCTGGTGTCACGTGTCCATGATCTCCACCTGTATATATAAATATAAAAAACTCTGATGTTGGCTTGAGAAAGCCTGACTGGAAAGTATGAAGTCTGAAGGTTTCAGTTTGAAGTATTCTGAAGTAGTTTTAAAGGGGCTGTATGTGAATTCAGAAACCCTTGTTATTAGCGACACCGGTGGCCGTTAAGTGAACTGCAGCTGCAGCACTCGTGCGCACGTGATGCGCAAGAGACTGAACGTGATTCAATGCCCAGTATACTCACAGTGAAGTTCTCTTACGTTCTTCGCTTAGAAGTAAAAGGAGTTGGAAACACCTTTGCAGTGATACACTGTTAACGAACATCCCAGCTGCAGAGAGCGACGGTTAGATGAATATGTAAACATGTCCGGCGCTTTCCTCTCAGTAACAGAATAAACACTACAACAAAAATGCCAGCGGTGAGAAAACAGCAGTTCAGAAAGCATCTGATCACAGCGATGTGGATGTTTTCACACAAAAATCAGTCTACAGGCTTTCACAGACAGCCTATAGGAAGTCGGGGAAGGTCTCGTTTTTAAGTTTCATTGCAAGTTGTTCACACGTTGGCAAAAAAAAAGCATTTAATTCATCAAAATTCTTACATACAGCCCTTTTAAAGCTTGAAATTTAAAGGTTTTGAAGGCCGTACAGTCTATCAGAAAAACTGATATTCTGCGTGGTTGCTAGGAGGTTGCTATGTGATTGCTAGGGTGCTCTGGGTGGTTACAAGGAGGTTACTATGCGGTTGCTACAGCATGGTGTTCTAAGAGGTTGCTAGGGTGTTGCTATGTGATTGCTAGGGTGGTCTGAGTGGTTACTAGGAGGTTGCTATGCGGTTGCTACAGCATGGTGTTCTAAGAGGTTGCTAGGGTGTTGCTATGTGATTGCTAGGGTGGTCTGAGTGGTTACTAGGAGGTTGCTATGCGGTTGCTACAGCATGGTGTTCTAAAAGGTTGCTAGGGTGTTGCTATGTGATTGCTAGGGTGCTCTGAGTGGTTACTAGGAGGTTGCTATGCGGTTGCTACAGCATGGTGTTCTAAGAGGTTGCTAGGGTGTTATGTGATTGCTAGGGTGCTCTGAGTGGTTACTAGGAGGTTGCTATGCGGTTGCTACAGCATGTTATTCGGGGAGGTTGCTAGGGTGTTGCTGTGCAGTTGCTATGATGTTCTGGGAAGTTGCTAGGGTGTTGCTATGTGGTTGCTAGGGTATTCTTGGTGGTTGCTATGGGGTTGGCTAGGGTGTACTGGGTGGTCACTAGGAGGTTGCTATGCAGTTGCTACAGCATGGTGTTCTAGGAGGTCGCTAGGAGGTTGCTATGCAATTGCTAGGGTGTTCTGGGTGGTTACTAAGAGGTTGCTATGCAGTTGTTACATCATGGTGTTCTAGGAGGTTGCTCAGGTGTTGCTATGCCATTGCTATGGTGTTCTTAGTGGTTTCTAAGAGGTTCCTAGGGTGTTGCTATGTGGTTGCTAGGGTGTTCTGGTGGTTACTATGAGGTTGCTATGTGGTCGCTACAGCATGGTGTTCTAGGAGGTTGCTAGGGTGTTGGAATGTGATTGCTAGGGTGTTCTGGGTGGTTAATAGGGTGTTGCAATGCAGCTGCTATGGTGTTCTCTCAGTACATTTACACAAACATTAGACTCAAACATCATCACCATCATCATCATCATCTTAAAAACACAATGACTGACAGACACAGACATCACCTTCATCAGGAGCTTCAGCCTTGGATGCAGATGGAGACACGCCTGCCTGCGAGTGACATCATCATCAGTCAGCACAATCACTGATGTCACGCAGGTTATCAGCAGTTTTAAATCAAATCTATATGTGCTCAAACTGAATTTGATCACAGTGTTAGGGACTCTAGTTTTGATCAGTCTCACTGCATGTATGAATCTCACCTTCTTGCGTTTCTCTTGTTTGGCTCGTATCTCAGCCAGCAGGCCGTTGCCCAGCACATGCACGCCCATGTGATGCCCCGTCAGTGGACTGCCACGTTTGACGCCCTCCTGCACGTGACCTTTGACCTCTGGCGCAACAGGCTCTGGGTTCACAGCCGGCTCTGGGGGCGGGGCGTCTGTTTCTGTCGCTGTCACAGAGACCGTTGTCGTGGTTGCCGTGGGGCTGGGGGTGGTGGGCGTGGCTTTCGTCGAGGCACGATGCTTGATGAGGCTGAAGAAGCCGCTCAGATGAGATTCTCTGATCTTCTCTGCGTCCTCAGCAGACACTCTACAAACAGAAAGAGCGTCAGGCCGAGTCCACCATAAACACTCCTCCTCACATGTCTCGCATCTTACTTGGCTGCGATGTTGGTGACTTTTTTGGAGTAGAACTCCGGCACGCCTTCATCCAGAGAGCCGCTCTGATCCACTTCCTGCGCAGAGTCTGTGCTGATTGGCTGACACTGAGAAAACAGAGGCGTTTAATAAGCCTGTCTATGAGGATGATTCTCACTGAACATGAACCTTCACCTCCAATCTGAGACACTTCATTCCTGTCAAGTAATTTAACTGTGTGTGTTCTGGCGTCTTACGGCGGCTCTGCTGGGTTTGGCCTTCTTGGTCCGCCGCGGCCTGTATTTGGTGATGTGCTGTAGAGTGGGCGTGTCTCTGGTGGGCAGGTCGCTGAAGCTCACAGGCTCAGACTGCGGTAGCTCCGCCTCCACAGGGGGCGGGGACACTGGCTGTGAAGGGGACGGGGTCAGGGGCGGCGGCAGAGGCAGATCGTCCACACAGAGGGACATGTCCTCTAATGCCTTACTCAGATCAAAGTCCAGCTCTGACACACACACCAGAAACACACAATTAACCAGCAGTAATTAAGAAACACTAACGAGAGCAATGGAATTGGAGTGGTGTTGGTGACGAGTACCGAAGGCGGCGGACATGGGTCTGAACATCCTGCTGTGAATGCTCTTCCTCTTGGCTCTATGTGTCCGCTAGAGACACGGGTCAGAGTTCATCTGATGTTAACACTCAGATCTCATTTATACTCATGCATATGCAAATATACAGCATGAACATGATGTGTGTGTTTTTTTGGAGCTCGTGATCGCTGTATTATTTCACTGAAGAGAACATTTTTGTGAGTACCTGCGGTTCTGGTTCTGCTGGTATCAGGTTGTTTGTCTGCATTTCTGTCTCGTCTAGAACTTCTGTCTCCTGTGAGTCTTGATGGAGCAGTGGCTGACCTTTCCTGCTCAGATGACCTGCCTGACACACACACACACACACACACGTGTGAATGAAGTGCACACACACACACATGAACACTGTGATGATGTGTAGTTTTGTGTGTCTAAATCTCACCAGTGTGTGTTGAGAGCGAGAGAGAGACTGTAAGATCTCATCAGTGATGTATTCAGAGAGACACGACGCCATACTGAGCTTCACCTCACTGAAAACACACACACACACACACACACACACACACCAAAAACAACAACAACAACAACATGTTAATTTTTTAAAACATCAAGCAACATTAAGCTAATAAAGATGCTGAGGATTAGAAAACGTCTCAGGTTACGTATGTAACCATGGTTCCCTGAGAACAGGGAACGAGACTATATGGACGCATATGGGGAACGTCACTCGTGACCCGGTGTTCGAAAACCACTATCAAAAAACTCCAATCCTATTGGCTGGCGACAGCCTATGACGTCATATGGCGCGACCCGGAAGTATAAAGGAGCGCCTAGGGAAGCAGTCAGTATCAATCGTCTTTGAGGGACTGTTCCGCAGGCAGCCCGAAGCATGGCAGGGAAACGCAGAGTTTCGTTCCCTGTTCTCAGGGAACCATGGTTACATACGTAACCTGAGACGTTCCCTTTCAAAAGGGAACTCAACTCTGCGTTCGAGACGCATATGGGGAACGATATACCCACACCGCCATGCTTGAGGAGAGTGCATGCCAAAGAATGGCTGGGACAAGAAAACAGTTTTCTGAGAAACTGCAGCAACTCCCCCTCGGGTCACACCAGGCTGTCAGTGACAGCATTCCCTAAGGCCAACAGCCCAAGCTGAGCCTACGGAAGGCCCTCCAGAGGAAAAAGGCCTACCAAGACCGCTAGAGGCATCTGAGACCAACTTTTCCGCAGATAAAGTGGTCTCTTTAAGGGAATGTGGTCAAGGAACCGAAAGGAACCCCGACCAGTCACTAGAGGGGAACGAAGTCACCCTCAATGCCACCAGGGAGGCCGACCTGGTCTGTTATAGGACAAACTTAGTCTTGGCCAACCCTGTCTGAGTACAGAATCTCCATAACGCATTCTTCATAGAAGAGAGCAGGTAAGAGCGACTGCAGAAAGGCAGGAGCAACTCAGACCCACGCGTAGAGACGGGCATCCTGGAGAGCAGAACTCAGCTGAGTGCTATGAACCCTCGTATTGAGGGGAGTACAATCCGCTCATCCTAGGATCTACTCAGCGCTTAATTAACGCACTGAGGAGGCTGTGCGCTAAATGCCTGTTCACACAGGGGAGCACAAACCAGCCTAGGGCTGAATCTTAGGAGGAGGCCTGATTAAGGCCTACCGCCATGATCAGCTTAGGGAGCTAAGCACTATTACAAACATAACCCTAATAGGGAAGTACAAAGCTCACCTAACAGGTAGACCATGCAATGGGCACATAATCATGGAGGCCAAAGAGGGGCCTACAGCATGATAGTAGCTATATATGAAACAGAAGTAAATTCAGAAAGTGGCCTGGAGGGGCCACTCTGAACACCTGTCTTGCTGGGGCAGACAGACAACTTCAAAGGCAGCAAAAGAGGCTGCAAATGTGCCCGCATGACAATCCACCTAACACAATCCAACGAGCAGTGTACTCAGTAAAAGCACCTCTTTACTCTTTAAAGCAAGAGGAGTACAACATACGCCAACACGTATTATAGAAGGCCTGGATGGGCCTATAACCTTAACAGACACGTGGCATCAGCTCGTGGCAGTGTTTTAGGCACCAAGACCGATAAATAACCGAACCATAGGAGGTTAGATTTATCACCTGGGCCTCTAGCCAACCGGAAGTGTATATAGATAATTCTCAAAGAGAAATATACACAAACATACGCCAGTATGTTCAAAAAGGGCGGCCCATAAGGCCTAGCAACCTCTAAGACATACGGCGTAAGTCTAGTGGCCATTTCTAGGAGCACAATAGATCCACCCTAGGCGCTAGGTGGCTATTCAGCTCAACTAGAGTAGAAATCAGACTCAGGGAGGCAGATGTAGTTTAAACCAAACCTCAGTAAGGTTTCACCACAACATTCACCCTGAGGGGCCAGCCACTCAGAAGTACTCGGTAAAAGCACCCTAATACTCTCACAGCGAGAGGAGTATATAACTGAACTTCACATGCTACACCGGAGGCCGAAGTAGGCCTACCTTAGTAAACACGTGGCATCAGCAAGTGGCTACCATAACCATACCAACCAGTGGGCCATGTATTCAGAGAATTTTCCAAAGAGGGAATACATAAAATGCTGCCAACATCGTGAACAGGCCTGTTTAGGGCCTCTCCGTAAGCGATGGGGCGTGGCCGATGGTGGTATGGTTTACCGAGCATCCTGCCAGCAAGTCAAACTAAAAAAGAGGCCTTAAGGGGCCTACAATCTCAGCGACAAGTGGCGTTCAGCCCTTAAACAGGATAAAAACACAACTGTGCCAACATGTTAATTAAAAAGGAGGCCTAAAGGGGCCTACCATTTCAACAACACGTGGCTTCAGCACGTGAATAAAGGAACCAAGCTACAGGGAACCAGCTTAAACCAAAAAGCTAACTGCAACCTGAGCTAAGCTACACATTCCAACAGGCAATGTACCCTAACATAAAAAGGCTAAAGGGAACCAAACAAGCCAAATGGTCTAAGGAAGGCCCATAAAGCCTACACCTCAAACAAACACATGGCAAGGCCTGTGGCAGTGTAGATATGTGAGCAAACACTGATCAAGTAACAGCATGCATGACAACAAATGCTAACTAGAAGGAGGCTAGATAAACAGGTCTACAATCTAAGTTATATGCAAATAACCGTTAAGAGACCACAAGAAGGGGTTAATAGCAACCATCTTTCCTCAGAAAGTGGTGCTACCACCCTGAGTATGCAAGCCAACAGGTAAAGCACTCAGTAACAACAATAAACCTACTAATGGGGAATAAGGTCATCAAAGTCTCTAAAGCGGCTACATGAAAGCCCGCTGAATGAGAGCAGGTGCTAACCTGAGGCAGCATAAGTAAGCTCACACATAATGTAGGGCAAAAGTCCAGAACATTCAAAGCAATCCAATGCTTTGATGCATATGCTATTTCTAAAGAGGAAATAACTTTCTCCATACAGATTCTCAAATCTGTACCAAGCCAAAGAGGACGGAAACTAATACTTTAGCAACGTCAACTCAAACTTGTTTAAGAAAACAAGTAGCTCAGAGGAAAAAATACAATTCCCATAGCATAGATGTTCTAGAAGTGGGGCCTAGCACAACTGCATAACTTATCTAAGCAAAGATAAGGGCCTAATCCACCTGAGATAACAGCAACAGGGAGTCTAAAAAACAGTCTACACTTAGCTGTTAAACTCAACAATTGCACCTACATAGCAATGGGGTAATGGGCATACGGCCTAACAACTCCCTCAGGAGGAGGCCAGAACTAGGAACCATATATCCAGAGGATAATATATATAAGGGGTTATTGAAAAATAACACAGTAAACCTAGCTCTAGCCTGGCCGCTAAGCTATGGGCCTAGAACAAAACAGGCACCAAACAGCCTAATAAAACCTGTTATTCGCTTCCAAATCTCATAGAAGGAGAAAGAAAGCGAAGTTCACAAGCAGCCATGTCAGGTGGCCGAAAGAGGCCACTGATACATGTAAACTGAAGTAGTAAGTGCCAGCCCAAACTATACTGAAAATAGCTGAGAAGCTAAAGAAGACTAAACGGCAGCCATTTTGTGGCCTGCTCAGTCAACTTAAAAACCACTTCAGTTTTCCTTGCCCAAAAACCCCTAAACATATTTTACTGTTACATGTTCAGGAAAATATCATATACACAGGAACAAAACAAGGTCAAATATTAAGAAATAAATCAGACCTTGTCTTACCTTCCCGTGGCTCAAAGACCAAGGACTTTCCCTTCTGACATAGATGGAAGGATAGCATCCCGGTTCTAAGCCAAGAACCCTTTCACTATCAAGCCAGAAGGTGGGCCGTCAGAGAAAAACTCATCATGGGCAGTTAGTAAAAATTCCCGGAGGCCGGGAAGAGGGGCGGGGTAGAAATTAATCTACCTCCGCCAGAGAGGAGACCGACTACCGGTGCTGCTGGCGCCTGTGCTCGATCACCTCCCTTAAGTCTTGCTTCCTCTTCCTCGTATCCCGCCGCTTTTGCGACTTACTCCGAGGTGGAGGAGGCGCTCGAGCGGCGACACTGGATCGCTGGCCCTGTCTCTGAGCCTCGGCTCGAGACGGGCCAGGGCCTCCCGGCTGTCTGTGCCCAGAATCGGATCTGAGCGGTATGCAATTCTTATAAGCTGCTGAGCGCGCCCTCGCCTCTCTGAACTTTCCAACGACCATCTCAACGGAGCCGCCGAAAAGCTCAGAAGGCGAGACTGGGGCATCGAGGAGAAAGCCCTTTTCTTTCTCCCCGATGTCCGCCATGTTCAACCACAGATGCCTCTCCGTGGCCACCATGGCCGCCATTGATCGACCGATCGAGGCGGCCGTCTGCTTGCTGGCCCGGAGAGCGAGATCCGTAGTGCGGCGCAGCTCAGCTACCGCATCAGGGGACAAACCCTGCCCCTGATCCAGATCCTTCAGCAGATCCGCCTGGTACGCTTGCAACACCGCCATGGAGTGCAAAGCCGCACCAGCCTGACCTGCAGCAGCGTATGCCCTGCCGTTCAGACGAGATGTCATCTTAAGAGGTCTAGACGGCAGGACTGGAGCTTTTAGTGTCGGTGCACTGCCAGTGACGAGATAGTTCGCAAACGTCTCGTCAATAGGCGGCATTGACACATACCCGTGCTGGCGTAATCCCTCCACATCAGCGAAATTTCCCCGCTGATGTGAATGTATTCTCGCCGAGTACGGGTTCTTCCATGCCTTCTCGATCTCAACATGGAGATCCGGAAGGAACGGAAGGCTCACCGGAGTTATGGGGTTATGGTCAGAAAGAAACCGTTCGTCCAACCTACCACGAACGACTTCTTTCCTTTCGCGCACCCACGGCAGCTGCAGTCTGCCCGCAGCACGCTCCATAACCTCCAGTAACTCAGCATACGCTGGGCAAGGAGGCCTGGAGAAAGAAGCTGTCTCACTCGCTTCTTCCTCCACCGCCATCTCCTGCTCTCGGTGGCTAGCTGCCAGAAGAACACTCGCTCCTGGATCCGATGATGTCAAAGATAAGACATCATCGTCATCCAGGAGCTCATCCCTGCCAGCCGCCGCAGGAGGCTGAGAGACAGTAACACCCCTCTCAAACTCCGCGGCGAGCTCCATCTGCGAGCCCCATGAATGCAGCCGCCGCTCTGCCTCAGCACGAGCGGGGCCAGACCCACCGGGCACAGATGCCGACACCCCTTCCCTCGAGAAGAGGGCCAGGCGAGAACGGAAGCACAATTCACACAGACAGCGCCCTCAAGCACTGTCCGTGCGTGTTCTTCCCCCAGACAATGAATGCAAAGGTTGTGTGTATCTTCCGGTGTCAAGATTCTCGGACACGGATCAGCACACTTCCTAAAACGTTTAGTCTTGTCCTCAGACATGATAAATACCTTGTAAGAAGACGAGGTGGCACGATAGTGGCAGAAACACAAACAGTCCCGAAAAGACGAAAGATACTGACTGCTTCCCTAGGTGCTCCTTTATACTTCCGGGTCGCGCCATATGACGTCATAGGCTGTCGCCGGCCAATAGGATTGGAGTTTTTTGATAGTGGTTTTCGAACACCGGGTCACGAGTGACGTTCCCCATATGTGTCTCGAACGCAGAGTTGAGTTCCCTTTCGAAAGGGAACTGACGTAAAGGTGCAATATGTAAGATTTCTGTCCGCTAGAGGTCGCTAGAGGCCTATTCAAAACAAAGGCGTAGCTTGATGACGGCAAGTTTGAGCGTGGAATCTTGGGACATGTGGTCTTCACATCACAGCCGGTGGAAACAATCGGGATAGGACTCATGTTCATGGATGTGATTATTAGCGTTACTGTAGTGTGAAGCGGAGCAGGAGCGAGTGTTGTGGGAGCTGAACTAAGACGCTGGAGCGATTGCGCAACACACAGTCGCCGGCGCCGCTTCCGCTTTTCCGGTCATGAGTATGAGGTAACGCAGCTCTGTTTATCATATTAGATACATTTGAGAGTGTTGAAAATGATGTTATAACGTTACTCTGTGCGTTCGCTCGGCGGCTGCTGTGAGACACTTGTTTGAGACACACTGCAGTAAGATAGATCGATTTTACAATATCATATTAAATGCTGGATGGCTTGTGTTGATAAATGACATGTAATTAATTTTAAAACGTATTGTATGATGGAGAAAATTCTGTATTACTGTTACTAAAAATAAAGCTGCATCTGATTATGCTATGTTAGCTACTTCACAAAATAGTGTTTTTCTCTGAGGCATGGTAAAACATGGTACTCGCAAAAAATCAAGAAAATTAGATTTAAACAATAAGACTAAACGTGTTGAGCTATATAACAATAATTAGTTTTCTGTCTATAAACGTAACCAAACAGTTGTTCCCTTGCCTATTAAAACATGTAATATATTAAAGCGTCTTTGGTGTTTCCATGGTTTCTACAAAATAAAACCGGAAACCGAGGGTAACGCGGTTATGACGCCATTGACAGGTGACTCCTCACACGTCTTGGTTAAAATTGCAATTTTCTCACGATTTACAAATAGTTGGAAACATTTGGGATATTGAAAGTACTCAAGTGAACAAAATATATAACACTGGCCTAGTGGTTTTGGGATATTTTACTGCAAAATTCTTACACATTGCACCTTTAAATTATTAAAGTTCAGGGTTTCATATAATCAGCTTCACGAGTTGATGAAAAGCTAATAATTCAATCATAAAAATGTCAAATTAAAATTATTTTAAAATAAAAACAATCAAAATAAAACAAAAAGATTCATTAAATTATCAACATGCTACATTCAAATACATAATTCTACAATATAAAAACAATCAAAATAGAACATTTACAAAAAAGAATTAAATCATAAAAATGCAAAAATACATCCATAATTTTAAAATGAAAACAAACAAAATAAAATACTCACTAAAAATTAAATCATAAAAATAAAAAACAATAAAACAATTACTAAAACTTAATCACAAAAATGCAAAATTAAAACTTTAAAACGTTAAAATTTTAATGTAAAAACAATCAAAATAAATCACTTACTAAAAAAAAATTATTAAATAAAAAATTGTAAAATTAAAATAAACGATTTTAAAACAAAAACTAAAATTAGAACACTTACTAAAAACGATGAAATATTTTCATGTCATGTAGCTGCATGTCATGTGACCCTTAACCAGCATCAGGGAACCGTGGACATACAGTATGAATGTGTTTTAAATGATTGAAATATTATCTCAGGTCAAAGCGGTTCGCCTGATGTTAGTGTAAACGCTCATGTAAACGTGAGCTGACCTGATCTTATTGATGATGTCGATGGCCGACTGCTCCAGCAGGGTGGAGGTGATGAAGGCTTTCGACACACTCGTCCTCCCCTCGCTGGCGTGTAGCAGATCCTCACGCAAACGCGCCTGCAGCATGACGTGAGGACACACACTCTGCGCCGTATCCAACATCGACACCAGCAAACCCTGAACACACACACACTCAGAGAGTTTCTCAGCCGTCTGTGATGATGTTGAGTGTGTGTGTGTGTGTGTGTGTGTGTGTGTACCTGCAGCTGCTGGTCTATGAGCACACTGAGCTCTCCTGCCACTGAACACAGTTTCTCCTGCACCTGCTGCACACACACGCCCGCTGACCCGTCACTGACGCCCGCCGCTCGCTCACCTGAGCGCTGGTCATACAGACTGCGCAGCAGCTACAGACACAGACAGAACGTGCTGGTTTACAGAGATACAGCTGTTTGAGCATTAAAACTGTCAAAGTGCTAGACCAATCACAACACACTGCTCCAGCCAACCAATCAAAGCACATGGTGTGTGTATGTGTGTGTGTGTGTCTCACTGTTGTGGAGCTCTTGGCGTCTCTCATCAGGTTCTCGGCCACCTTCATGTCCTGCTGAACTCTGTCACTCTTACTGAAGCAAAGAGAGTTCAACTGATCCTGGACCTGCACACACACCTGCGACATCATCTACACACACACACACAGATGGATGAGATAGCGCTCGTCAACAAACACCATTGACAGACGGATCAGTCATCTGATGTATGATTATATCAATCAAATAATAAACACTGTGTGTTTCCAGTTAAAGTGTGTGTTGAGTAGATCTCTGTCCCATCAGCCACCTGTTGTGTTGTGCTGGTGCTGAAGCCCTGCTGCAGCCGGAAGGCCTGATCCTGCAGATATCGCCTGCTCTCATGGTTACGCAGCAGATACTGCTCCATCTACACACACACACACAGAACATTGTGGTTCATCATGACAGAATAGAAAGAGCATCTTCTGTGGTGGACCGTGTTTGTGTGTGCGTCTATATTTAAAGGGTTAGTTCACCCAAAAATTAAATTTCTGTCATTAATTACTCACCCTCATGTCGTTCCACACCCTTCGTTCATCTTCAGAACACAAATTAAGATATTTTTGATGAAATCCGAGAGGTATATAACTCTTCCATAGACAGCAATATAATCACACTTTCAAGGTCCAGAAAGGTACTAAAGACATCGTTAAAACAGTCATGTGACTGCAGTGATTCAACCTTAATGTTATGAAGAGACGAGAATACTTTTTGTGCGCAAAAACAAAACAAAAATAATGACCTTATTCAACAATCTCTTCTCTTCCCTGTCATTATCTTACGCAGGTGACGCAGTAACACAGTGAAGCTTCCGTGTTTACGTCCGAATGCCGGCTCAGTATTGGCCAAAGCTGGTCACGTGATCAGCACGATGCATGCGTGTGACGCTGACGCAGGAGCCGGCCAATAATGAGTCGGCGTTCTGACGGAGAACCTGGAAGTTCTGGACATAAACAACGTATGAGAATGACACAGAAGAGAGGAGATTGTTGAATAAAGTCGTTATTTTTGTTTTGTTTTTGCGCACAAAAAGTATTCTCGTCTCTTCATAATATTAAGGTTGAACCACTGCAGTCACATGACTGTTTTAACGATGTCTTTAGTACCTTTCTGGACCTTGAAAGTGTTGATTATATTGCTGTCTATGGATGAGTTATATACCTCTCGGATTTCATCAAAAATATCTTAATTTGTGTTCTAAAGATGAACGAAGGTCTTACGGGTGTGGAACGACATGAGGGTGAGGAATTAATGACAGAAACTTCAGTTTTGGGTGAACTAACCCTTTAACTCAGGTTTAGAGTGTGTTTGTGTTCCTGACCTTGAGAAGGGCGTCTTCAGTTTTCTCCGGGCTGTTCTTCAGAGCTTGAGCCGCGTCTGTGATGGGAACCGGCATGAACCTGATGGTGTAATTCCTGCAGACAATACTGAACATCAGTGTCCATTTATGAATTCATTTAATTAATTATTAATGCTTTAATGCGGCTGTGCTTTCTGCTTCCAGTAAGAGTTTAGAACTCTAATGAACCATGATTCACTGAGTTCACTCAGGATCAATGGTTTCTCACACACATACACACACACACACACACAGGAAGTAGCTACACACTTCTCCAGAGCAGCAGCCATGTCCTGTAGGCCCTGAGCGCTGACACAGTTACGGTCCCAGATCAACGTCCTGAAACACACACAGAGGCCGAGCTGTCATTAGCTCATTACACACACACAGCTTCTGTGAAGAAAAACTGTTACTAGCGAGCAGCTTTGAATGAAACGAGAGAGCGGTGTGATAGAGAGCGCCGGCCTCAATAACCCGGATGATGACATCATTATCAGCCAATAACTGACCTCGGAATGTCATGACTGACCAATCAGAGTCAAGCATTTCAGAGAGTGGTGTATTAAATGTGAATGAGCAAGTATCAGACGTGTGCGTCACCTGAGTTTGGTGTTGATCTGCAGAGCTTTGGCCAGCATCTTCGCCCCAAAGTCGCCCATGTTGTTCCCGCTGATGTCCAGATGGGTCAGACTGCTGTTCCCGCCCAGAGCGTTCAGAACCACCGACAGATCGGCCTTCAGACGCGAGTCGGCCAGAGACAGAGACGTCAGCGGCTACACACACACACACACACCGGGTGACACCCAGGTAAAAACCCAGGTTTCGAATGATGCCTAACTTATGAAATATGAGATTAAGTTAAGAGGTTAGAGGAGATCTCAAACATGACTCACAGAATCCTCCTCCTGAATCATGTGGACCACAGAGACCAGAACCTGCCCGAGGTTCCTGAAACACACACACACACACACACACACACACTTAGACTGTGAGACGAACTGATCACGACACACAGGAGGATGAACTTCACTGACAGCTTCATTTCATGTCAATTCTACTTCAAATTCACAGTACAGAAACGCAAAAAAAGTGATAAGATGTCTAGCTTGAATGCAACGCAAGGGTAAAAGCGTCTGCCAGATGCGTGAATGTAACTGAACTGAACCGTGAGCGTCACATGAGCTCCACACTGAGTCTCACTTGGTTTTGATGTTGCTGAAGTTCCTGCCGATGGACAAGTGTTTGATGGAGCGGTTCTTCCCGAGCCACACGAGGAGCGTGGACAGATCTGAGTCCAGCCCTGTGACACAAACACACCAGAGTGTGAATCAACTGAATCAACACAGCAGCGAACCCGTGTATGTGTGTGTGTGTGTGTGTTATTAACCGTTGTCAGATACGTCCAGGCTGGTGATGTTTGGGATCTCAGCGATGCAGCCCTCCAGAATCTGAGCGCCTGCTGACCGCAACTAAACACAAGAACAACAACAGGTGAGAAACACACACTGACCTGTGTGTGTGTCAGAACAAACTCAGACAAACTGCAAAAATCCAATTTAAACGCAATTGGATTTTTTCCTCAAATGGTGTGGCCCTAGAGAAGAGTGTGGTACGGTACCTCACAGCTGCTGATGTCCAGAGCGATGTCTCTCAGGTTTGAGTTACAGGCCAGACCAAGCAGCAGAGCTCTGAACACATCAGACATCAGCAGAACATCAGAAGAAAATTAGAAGAAAATCAGAAGATCATCAGCAGAATATCAGAAGAACATCAGCAAAAGATCAGCAGAACATCAGAAGAATATCAGAAGAAAACTAGAAGAATACCAGAAGAATATCAGAAGAACATCAGCAGAACATCAGCAGAAGATCAGCAGAAGATCAGCAAAAGATCAGAAAAAGATCAGAAGAATATCAGAAGAACACCAGCAGAACATCAGAAGAACATCAGCAGAACATCAGAAGAACACCAGAAGAACATCAGCAGAACATCAGAAGAACACCAGAAGAACACCAGAAGAACATCAGAAGATTATCAGCAGAACATGATCATGAGTCTGGGTGGACGGACGGACTGAGACTCACTTGAGTCCTTCAGCAGGTAGTTTGGTTCCAGACAGGCAGATGTTCTTGAGGGACGAAGCACTGCTGAAGAACAGCTTGAAGGAGGATGGCAGCTCTTTCCCTCTCCTGCAGCACAAAACATCAGGCTGAAACACCTGAATCCTGCACCTGTGTGAGTGTGTGTGTGTGTGTGTGTGTGTGTGTGTGAGAGTGTGTGTGTGTGTGTGTGTGTGTGTGTGTGTGTGTGTGTGTGTGTTGTACTTGTAACTGAAGACACTTCTGGACATGTTGAGAACGGTCAGGTGTTTGGGAGAGCCGCGCAGCAGTGAAGAACACACCTGAAGAACACACAGCTTCTGATTACAGTAACATGACGGGGATTCTCAATCGTTCAGACCCACAGATATGATCATCCTCAAATTATATTAAGAAGTTATATATTTTTATGCATAAAGACCAAATTAATAGTAGTAAGTATGTCTGAAGTATTATTGGGAAAATATTTAGTTTCTATTATGTTACATCATTCTTTCTACTCCTCATAGTAGATGTTATTTATCTATTTAAATCAAATAGTATTTATTTTTTCATCAATTTATTTATTTGAATCAAATGCATTTTATTTAAATTGCTTAATTTAATTGTTTTTTTTATTTATATCACATTATGTTTATTATCAACTTATTCATCAAATTTATTACTTTAATTATGTAAATCAATTTTTATTCATTTATTTCTTGTTATTTTAACCAAATTGAGTTGTTAGTTAGTTTAATCTTTTTTTATTTTTATTTTAAGTTTTCACACAGTTTTTCTCTAGACTTTTCCCCGGACCCCAGTCTGAGAGCCATGTGTCATGTGATCATGTGATCATGTGGTCATGTGGTTGTGTGTGTCTGACCAGGTCGAGGGAAGCTTCGCTGTTCGACAGGTCGAGTGTGTGCAGATGGTTGGGCTGAGACAGGAAACTCCACAGATACTACAAACACACAACAACACACAGATCAACACAACCAACACACACTACATAAAATAATGTGTGTGTGTGCGTGTACATACAGGCATGTCCTCTCCTCTGAGTGTGTTTCCAGACAGATTCAGGTGTGTGAGTGACGTGGAGCAGAAACACTGAGCCAGAACATTCACACCTGAGAACACACACACACACACACACACAACAGGATGACTGCAAGGCTTTCTGTTAATGTTACAAAAAGAAAAACTATTAAAAAATAAAATCAGGAAAAATACTTTTAATATTATAAATCTTTATATTAACTGACTTTCTATTAATGCAGTACAGTGGCTGATAATCATAGCTATATATGATTAATTTACAACCAAACAAAAGAAAACATAATGTCTGTAATGAAAATGTATAATTCTTTTTTAATGGAATATCACAGTGTTTATCATAAATGATTTATCAGTGCACATCATTATTGTTTTAAATTCATGTTCCTCATAATCTTAAATCACAATAACTTCTCCTCCCTCTTACAGCATCTCTTCTCTTCAAGGGCGGGGCAACCTGTCACTCACATGAGATCCACCAATAGCAAATCACAACCATTCAATCAATTCCCCAGACAAAATCAAGCCCCGCCCTACATTTGTTATTGTTTGCGAAGCATTTCACTCAGATATACGGCACAATAGAGAAGAAAAGATGAGCACAACTTCTGATTATTCTGTTTAAAGTCTCATTTCATAATGAACTCGAGCTCAGTAACAACTCGTTTTCCATCAGTTCTTTTTTGTGAACTGGGATGTGTGCAAAGGATTGTGAGTGATTGGAGGATGTGAAGGATACACTTCAAATGTGCTGAATGTGCATGTGTGTGTGTGTGTGTGTGTACCTTTAGCTGACAGTGAGTTCTTGGACAGGTCCAGCTGTTTCAGTCCAGGTGTGAGTTTGGACAGTGCAATGCTCAGAAACATGACACCTGTCAATCACACACAGCTGTCAATCCATATGATTCGTGTATGTCAGTGTTCAGTTTTTGCTCCAGAGATCCTGAGCCGAGATATTTAAGTTTTTGTAAACTTACATATAACCAACTTGTGTTTTACACTGTGGCTAAACCAAGAAAAAAAAAGTTTTTTCTTGGTTATTCGAACATTAAGGAAACATTCCATTTGATCATTCTTCAAACATTATGGGAATGTTACTTTTGAATGTTTTGAGAACATTATTAAAGAGCAGATAACTTTGAACAAACATTCTATTGATGTTACTGGAAGAACGTTTGTTCATAACTTTGAGAGAACCTGACAGGAACATTAACAGGGAACAGGAAGCCAGATTGTTGAGCTAACAGGGAACTGTTCCGTATTTTAAATTGTAATCACAATTAGATTTATTTCCTAGTGTGTGTGTGTGTGTTTGTTGTACCTTTGTCTTCAATACAGTTGTTGGTCAGACTGATTGTGTTTAACGCTGAGTTTGGATTCTGACTCAACGCAGCAGCAAACCTCTGAGCGAAATCACTGAAACACACACATGGTAAAATGTAGAGTAAAACAGACTAAAACATTTATGTGAATATACTGTATGTGTGTGTGTGTGTGTGTGTACCTCTTAAGTCCGGTGTTGTCCAGAGTCAGTTCCTCTAGTCTGGTAGATCGAGACACAACTCTGAATATCTGATCACACAGATCTGCAGTCTACACACACACACACACACACACACACACATCATGATTAGTGTACGAGCACATCATCCTCCAGCAGCACTTCAGAGTCTGACAGACACACAGTCACCAGTTTAAAGTCCTTTAAGGAGAGTTTGATGAACCACTGGTTGAACTCCAGCGCAGCAGTGATGGCCAGCAGATCCCTGAACACAACAACAACAACACAAATCATGCTCAACACACACCACACTTACACTTTACACCGTTACAGGACATGATGCATGGTATACTGTGGTATTCTCTGAAGCACCATGTATATATGTCTATACACCATGTCTATAGTTTCTGTTCCGTTTTGAATGGAAACTCACACTACATCTGAACAAGACTCGATGGGGAACGCCTCCAGCGTGACCGGTGTCTGAAGCACGTGTTTAAATGCAACAATATCATTGGTCGACGACATTCAGTATCGTCACTACCGGTGCAACCGTGAGTATAAAAGAGCACTTGTAGTACACGCCATCCTCTTCTTTTTCTTCAGAAACCGTTTGTTTGCAGGGTTGCTGCTGGTGAACCTGAGTCCAATATGTCTTTTTCGTGTGCTTGGACACAAAACGTTTTGTGCGAGATCCCATTCGAAAGGGAATGTCTCGCTTAGAAATGTAACCCTGGTTCCCTGTGAAGTGGAATGAGACAATGCATCTCGTTGCCATGCTTCGGGCTTGCTTGCTTACATCTCCTACAGACAAAGAAGAGGATGACGTGTTCTACAGGTGCCTTTTATACTCGCGGTCGCACCGGTAGTGGCACCACGGACTAGTTTAAACACATGCTTCAGACACCGGTCACACTGGAGGCGTTCCCCATAGCATCTTGTGTCGCAGTGTCTTGTTCCCCTTCTCAGGGAACCAGGGTTACATTTGTAACAGAGACATTTTAATTCTTCGTTTTTCTTCATTTATTTTTTCTGAACTCTGATTTAATGGTTAACTTACATCTTATCAATCAAAAAGCATGTCTAATTAATTGAAATCATGAAACTTATATACAATTTATTAATAGATTAACAAAAATTCATTTTTAGAGCCCTATGAAATACATTTTTTTCCCACCAATTTCCATGTTTTCTGTTTTAATCTTTTTAATTCCACTATAATGGTTTGATTTAATTTTAACAATCAAAAAACAATCAATTGAAATCATAAAATGTTAACAACTTAATTATTCAATTGTTTTACGGTAATAGGGCTCTATGAAATGTTATCTTTTCAGAAATTCTGTGTTGTGTGTATTAGGTTTAGGATTTATGATTCAATACAATTTTTTTTTATCAACAACAGAAATGAGGGCGTAAAACATTTATTTAATCTTTTAAAATTTAATCAAATAAAAATTAAACAATTCCTTTTATTTTTTGGCAAACAAATTGTTGCTTAAGAGATCTACTGTTAAAATTAAAAAGGAAATAAAATTGTGTGACTATCCTTTAAAGTTTTTAATAATTTTATTTTTATGCCTGGATTCCACGATTCCGTTCGGGTTTTCTGCATCACACAAATCATAGAGTAATCCCTGAGTGAGGCAGGTGTGTTACAGGTGTGTGTTACCTGTTGTCCAGGTGTATGAAGTCCTGCAGGCAGAGCTCCCGCGTGTCCTGAGACAGGTAGATGGTGTCCACGTCCTTCAGAAACAAACACAGAGCTGTGAGACAGATACTGAGACACGGACGAGACACGGACGAGACGTGATGAGACGGACAGACTAGAGCTGTACTGACCCACTGCACCTCGTCCCTGTAGGGAACGCCCATCTGATCGCACACACACCAGTAGAGACGCGAGAAACCACCTGCAACACCACACACACACATACAGAGAGAAGGGTTAATACAGACGAGAGCAGTGTGTGTGTGTGTGTGTGTGTGTGTGTGTGTGTGTGTGTGTGATTCTGTACCACAGGGTCCTGCTTCTGCTGGACTGTGATTTTCCCAGAGTGTCTGTAATCTGGTGATTCTCTCCACCGGCTTTAACACAAGCTTCTTTATCACCCTCCTGAAACACACAAACAAACACATGAAATGAAGACACACACACGTGTGTAAGGAGTAATGGTGTGTGTGTGTGTGACAGTCTTACAGCGGGTCGAGTCCTGGACAAATCTCCTGAATGTTTGTTCCTATTAGTGCAATAAAATCATCAGTGTCCTGATCAGACGCGAGTCTCAGAGACAGCTGCCCTCTGTCATAGTCCACCAGCAGCTACACACACACACACACACACACACACACACAGCTGTTACAGCACAATATGACCTGCAGGGGGTGATGTACATCCATCACAGCATTATACGACTGTTAAATCCAGTTAAAGATTTCAACGTAGAAATACTGTTCACGGGCACTTTTCTAGTACTTTCGTGGTACTAAAGTTCATGAATTGTACATGTTATCACATTATCGTTTATTTGATAATGTGAGAAAACAAAAAGTATTATTTTTAGTATTTAAAAAATTAATCCCTGTGTGTTTAAGCATATGTGGCAATAAAGCTCATTGTGATTGTTGATGTTCACCTGCTTCTGTTTAACACTGTTGATGCTCTGAATGTCAAAAACACTGAAGGACTGATCGACCTGAGGACATAAAACACAAGATCAAACTACAGACCACACATCCTGAACAACCAGCTCAAATAAACACACACACACACTCACTTTAGCAGGCACTCGTGTGCTCAGCAGAAACACTCGATGAGGAGCGAGAGCCTGTGGAGAAACCAGAGAAGAAGAGTGTGAAATAAATAAAACACAATCAATCAAGTTCTAATCATGTGCTCAGATCTGATCTGATCTACTCAAGAAATATAATGCATTTAAAAAAGAATTCATTATGCAGTAATAAACATTTCAAACATCAGTGTGCTACACTGTCATCACATGACCTTATTAGATTGCATGTTCAGTTCAGCAAGTATCGTCCATTTATAATCTCAGAAATACAGTTACTTTGCATTTTAATCCATATTTGCGTAAAAACGTTTTATCTTTTGTCAAGTCATCAAATATTGTTTACACCGTTACAGGACATGATGCAAGGTATACTGTGGTATTCTCTGAAGCACCATGTATTTACAATTAATGTAGTAAAAGTAAGTAGGGCCATTTCATTTTTTACAAATTCTATATTTTCTGTTCCGTTTTGAATGGAAACTCACACTACTTCTGAACAAGACTCGATGGGGAACGCCTCCAGCATGACCGGTGTCTGAAGCATGTGTTTAAATGCAACAATATCATTGGCTGAGTCATCATTTGATCAAATATTGATTACTAAGTTCCGTATTGATTGTGGTTTAGCTAAATGGTTCAGATCTTGTGTATTTCACTGATCTTCTGTCGCCCTACAATCAATCAATCAATCAATCAGTCAATCAATAATGAGTCGCCGTTCTGACGTAGAACCTGAGAAGTGCTGAACGTAAACAACGTATGAGAATGACAGAAGAGATTGTTGAATAAAGTGGTTAATTTTGTTTTGTTTTTGCACACAAAAAGTATTCTCGTCTCTTCATAACATTAAGGTTGAACCACTGCAGTCACATGACTGTTTTAACGATGTCTTTAGAACCTTTCTGGACCTTGAAAGTGTTGATTATATTGCTGTCTATGGACGAGTCATATACCTCTCGGATTTCATCAAAAATATCTTAATTTGTGTTCTGAAGATGAACGAAGGTCTTACGGGTGTGGAACGACATGAGGGTGAGGAATTAATGACAGAAATTTCATTTTTGGGTGAACTAACCCTTTAAGCCTTTAGTAGTGAATGTTTTATGAGCAGTAGGATAATCACATTCATCCACCGAAGCACAACCAAAACAATGTTCTTCTGCAAAATGCATGCAGTTTTGTTTTCTAACCACTAGAGGGCCAAAAGTTACATCGTGTACCTTTAAGGTCACAGAACTCTGCACTTTTGATGGATATCGTGAATAAAGGTGTTCAGCGAATGGCGCGAGAGCTCAATATCCCACAGTCATGTTGTACCGAGTGAATCGGCTGAATGGGAACCACTAATTCCATCAACATGAGTGTTCAGCTCATTTTGATTCAGATCAAAATGTAAACAGTATTATCAGCCAATCACAGCGATGTGATGAGGGTAATAGAGGCGAGAAGTCATGTTAGTTATCTTCCTCTTGTGACTGATTAGCATCATACACACACATTCATTTAGAGAGCAGAAGTGAGAATAATGACTGAAGACCTGCTGTTGAACTCTATCAGATGATATGAAACACACAAACATCTTTCCGTTTGACTGAGACGCTCGTGAGCTTATTATCAAAGACAAACATCGTGAATCATGGCGCTGAGGTAGTTGCAAAATCTTGTGGAGGCTGCTGGAATGTAAAGTGTGTGTGTGTGTGTGTGTTTCATGCCCAGAGGATCAGAACAAGTCAAGTCAGGACAGGAAAATAAGGGTAAGAATGTGTAAGTACCACAGCTGAGATTGAAGAGCTTCTCAAACACTCACTGTAACTGTACAGAAATCAAACCTCACAACACGTACAGTCTATGGAAACTTGTTTCTGCCACAGAATATAAAAAGTTAATTGCAACTATTTATTCTCACAAAAGTGAGATATAAACTCGCAATAGAGCACAACAGACAGTTCAGTAAAAACTGACTCGACTTTTAGCCCTACTGCGAGATACGAGGTTATTAATCAAAGGTATTTGCTTCTGTTGAAGCCGTCAGTCTGCGCTATTTCAACTTATTCTTAAAATAAATGTTTAACAGCGAAATTCCTGGTGAAAAACTACATTACCCATGAAAATTCCACCAATCAGAGATGCGAATGACGTAAACGAGTCCGTCTCAATACGCTCTCAAAATATTTGAATATATATATATATATGCATATTTTGCAATAAACCTTAAATATATTGTTTTCATATATATAAACAACATTTTTAAATTTGAGGTTTATATGTGTCCATTTTTTATTCGATTATGCTGTTCGCAGTGCTTCATGGGATTGTAGTTCTTTCCCTCATTAGTCGTTAAGTTCACAGTTTTGTATTTTTGTCAGATTTTCAAATACTTTTTTGCTTCAAATCACAGTTTGTAATGTTATGTGTTAATAATCAGAATAATTAGAGTTAGAGGTTCAGCATCAGGACGGAAAACACATTTTACTCACCAGGATTCTGCTCTCCAGTTTGTCACCTTTGACCTCCAGGTTGACCTTCTGAACCAAACACAGCTTGACCTGCTGTCCGACGGCATCCTGAACGCTCTCTACACACACACACACACACACACACACACACACACAATGGGTTTTGAGAGGTTAAGTGTGAGCTTCTCAGAATTTCTCTGAAATATTAATATAATTCATAGAAGAGAATAATTTAAGAGCTGCATCTTCTAATGATTCAATCGTAAAGGACTGCTTGATCCACAGAACAATCACCAGCAAACATCAATGAGATTCAGTGGAGAGCGAACGGAGACTGTTGTTTCTCAGATGTTTCTCCAGTGTCTCACGTTCATCTCTCCTAGAGCTTCAGAAATCAATATCAACTCCAACATTTCTCATCAGATGGTTCATTTTATAGCTTTATATTTGAAAGTAGAGGCTCATTTGTGTCTGGTTTTATTAAGGATATTTAGGAGAAAAACCTGAGACAAAGTTGATCTTAAATGAAATCTATATCTCCTCATTAACAGATTTAGGCCTGTCACCACAAACATGACAAAAAATCATACTTTTGGTCAATTATGATATAGGCTACTGACTTTTTAGATTAATTATGACATAATAAGCAAAAATTATGAGATAAAGTAGAAATTATGACATGCTAAGTCATAATTATGACATAAAAAGTCTACAAAGTCATAATTTTGATTTGTTTTATATAATTATGACATAAAAAACAGAAATTGAAATTATGACATACTAAGATATAAAAGTCATAATTATGACATAAAACGTAAATTATGCAATAAAGTAGAAATTATGACAGTCATAATTATGACATAAAAAGTTGAAATTATGACATACTAAGATATAATTATGACATAAAAGTCATAATTATGACATAAAACGTAGAAATTATACAATAAAGTAGAAATTATGATTTACTAAGGCATAGGCTAATTATGACATACTAAGACACATAAAAGTCATAATTATGCCAGAAAAATAGAAATGATGTCATACTAAGACTAGTAATTATAGCATAAAACTTAGAAGTCATAATTACAACATACATAGTCATAATTTCGATTTTTATCTCATTATTTTGACTTTCCATCTCATAACTTATTGTCACAATTTTGACTTTATTTCATAATATCTACTTTTTATATCATAATTATGACATTTTACGTTATAATTAAGATTGACCAAAGTATGATTTTGTCAATCACAGTTTATAACGGGCTCCATTTGCATTTGTTGCGTCGCTCGCGTCCAGCGTCAGGTGTGGGCGGAGTCTGATCTGGCCCCTCCCACTGCTAACATACCTTTATAGTAATAAAGGAAAAGAAAGTCTGTTTATCGAAAAACTTTTCCGGAGTGAATGAGCACAAACGCGAGTTTAAGCAGTGCAGTTTGCAAACACACACACACACACACACACAGTATGAGATAAATCAGCATGTGTGAGAGACTCAAGTGTTTTACCCAGCAGATCCTGAGGAACGCCTGACTCTTCTCCGCTCATCTTCACTGCCAGACCTGAGGAAGAAGAACGTCAGCGGATTCCTCATGAGCTCCAGTTACAGACCTGTGGAAGCGGCAGCGTTTGGAATGAGCCGGAACAGAGGAGCAATGAAACCCCTCCCGCCAGACAGAGACAGATCCCGCCCTCCACTCACCTCTCTGTCTGTCCGTCTCTGTAAATCAGATGTTTCATTATTTGAATCACTCATGTAGCTAAACATAAAGATGCTTTTAAAGAACTGACGAAGAGTGATAAGGTGTTTTAGAAGATGATTCTGTATGTGTTCCTGGTTGAAGTTTCTGTGCTTCTCGCCATGCCTGATTGTGTCCAGCAGGGGGCGCCACTGACTCACTCGATCAGCAGGTCTGTTCATCAGTCAGACTCACACGCTCAGTGTGTTTGTTTGATCTTCAGTGAACCATAAACTGTTCTGGTGACCGGGGTACGAATCTGGTTTCAGCTCGTGTTTAAAAATATGACATGAACATCAGTGCAGTTGAGTTAACATGCATAAATACTGTGGTGTGGGGCAATGATAATGGATATGGATATGGTAATGGGTAATTATTAGCAGCATTATTATTATTATTTTTACTGTTATTAATGTCATTATTATTTTGTTCTTTCTCCAGTATTTCACTGAAATCCTGTCGTGGATAAAATAAAGAGACGAATAACTGACGACAATAATGACTCTATACAAAGGAAGTTTTTTATTTCTGTCTAAAGATTTTTTTTACATTGATATCTGAGCTGCCCCAGGCACAGTCATGTGGTTTAATTCAGTTCAGTAATATAATGACAGTTGTGTGTATTTGTGGAACTGATACCTGAGAACTGAGGATGATCAGTTCTATTCAAACACACCCTGATGAACCGTTGCGTTCTCCAGAACAGATCTCATCAACACCAAATGAGGGCCTCTGATCCTCACGTGCCCAAACGTGTGTGTGATTCTGTGTAACCTTTATTACCTCTAAACTGGAAGCTACTATTCACATGCACACTCACACACACACACACACACACACACACACACACACATACACCCACACACACTTAAGAAGCATTTCACAAGTTGCTAAAATGAGCACGGATGACTGAATCTAAAGAGCTTGTCAGAAACACGTCCACCACAAAATCACAAGAAATATAGAATAATATAGAACTGAACTGATCTGTTCATCACAACCATCATCTGAGGTTTCCTCACACTAAATGAAGCTACACTGTTAAATAGTTTAGTGTGAAATTACACTATATTCCATTGCATTACTTTCACAGCAGGTCTTCTCTTGTATCTACTGCATTCTCAAAAATTTACTGTAAAATCTACAGTACTTTACTGCTATGCAAGTTTTTACAATTGTACTGTAAAAAAAAAAGCTTGGCTTTACTGTGAGTTTATTGTAAAACAAAAATGACTGTAAACAATATCATACTGTATTTCTACAGTGCATTTGTACTATGAAGGTTTCCAGCATGCAGTGCGGCATGAATAGAATATGCTGTAGAGTTTCTTGATTCTTGTTGGTTTACTCTGTGCTGCTGAACTTATTTTTATTTCACTTTTAGCAGTTTGTGTTGTTTATTTTGTAATGTTTAGAGTTATTATCATTATTATAATTATTTGTTGAGTGTCAGCATTGTTGTGTTTTGTGTGTCGAGGATTGCTGTCTGTGCGGGTCATGTAAGAAATTGACTTGTGTCGCAAGATGATGTCACACCTTTCAAAGATGAATCTCAGCAGATGCTTTACTGTTGTGAAAGATCCATCTACAAACAAATATGAGTTTGAAATAAGACAGGGGATAGTGTGGCAAGATGAGCCAGTGAGTAAGTTGACCCACTCCCTGTATCTTGGCAACCGTACACTTTTGTGCAACTTACCCACTGACTCGGATCAACTTACCCCTAACCTGGGGTAAATTGAGCCTCAGGAACACTTTTTATAAGAAGCCATATTTTTATAACCCTTTGTCATAGATGTATTCTGATCATCAGGATCAACATCCTGAAATTACTTTAGATACTTTCATTGTACTTAATTGTAATTTTCTCTTATCTTAAGGACCACATAAGTAAAAAATGGCTCATCTTACCCCACTCTCCCCCTATTGGTAATTTATGTTCTAGCTTGTCATCATTTTAACAAATTTTTTCATTTCTCACACTTCTGACTTGGCTAGAACAGAAATTTGAATATGAACATACAAGGTCCAACATCCCAAGCAAATTGAACACTGATCACAATTATGGTGACTTCAACACACTTACAGTGGTAAACAATATCATTTCTTACAGTGGCAATGACTTAAATTTCATTCTGTAACTGTGTTTTAACTTACTCCACCATGAGGCACTAAAGTTAAATCTCTGAACTATAAACTGGTATAATTTCAATGTAACATTATAGAACTGGTGTAGTTTATCATTTTTTTATTTTTTTTTTTTATTTATTGTTTGAGTTTAATTGATAGGAATGATGTACAAGTACACCAAATCCTTCTCTGATAAGAACTAGAAGATGCTTTGCACCAGATTATAATCATATATGTCTTTCCACCTGTAGTCCCTAATGGCCTAACATGGTTGACCATGCCAAGAAACATTTGATTAAAATGTTTATTAGTTCCAGTGACATTTATTCATTCTAATTCTAATTTAGTTTTTATTTAGTTTAACTTTAACAAACTCTCTGTTTAGTCTGTTTTTTTGGAAGGCTACAACTTTGGTGTTCAACATATTGTTTCAGAAAAGCAAACAATTAAAAATATTGAAATTTCAACTTAATTTGGTTGGTGTTATGTTGTTTAAGTTAGCTTTAAAGAAATATGACTATTAAAGGAAATTTGATTATTAAATTAGTTTGTAAAAGAGGTAAATTATCTTTAAAATTTCACATGGGTTTAATTCAGATTCAGTTAGATGGTCAGTTTACACCTAAATGGTGCAATTTACCCCTAACCTGGGATAAATTGAGCGACAGGAACGCCATATTTTTAGAACCCTTTGTCATAGATGTATTCTGATAATTTAAAATGATACGAAACATCCTGAAATTACTTTAGATACTTTCATTGTACTTCTGCCTCATTTTCTCTTATCTTAAAGAGCACATAAGTAAAACATGGCTCACCTTTCCCCACTCTCCCCCTATTGGTAAATCTTCATGCTGAAATAATGCTAATAATACTGACTAACTTTAGTGTATTTTATATTATATATTGTCATTGTTTTAAATGTTTTCATTTGTCATACGTGGCTAAAATTCCATATCCCAAGCAAATGGAACACTAATCACCATTATGGTGACTCACAGTGGTAAACAATTTAATTTCTTACAGTGGCATGGTCAAAGATAACTTTATCATGTGAATTCACACAAGAGCAGTAAATTAGTGTGATGTACGTATTATTTTGCTGTTGATTCACAGTAATTCGTAAGAAAATGACACAACGTGCATTAATTTAACAGTAATTTACACCATCTTAACAGATCACAAAAATATGTTCTAAGAGCGTTTTGCTAATGTTCCCATTAAGTTGTGAAAATGCTATTTCTGAATGTCCAGTTTTTAAAATGTTTTAAAAAGTTTTTTCTTTATGGTTATGTGAACATTAAGGGAACATTCCATTGTATCATTTGTTCAAACATTATGGGAACGTTACTTTAGAATGTTCTCTGAACGTTCTGAAACAAGTAGTAACATTTAAAAAACGCTTCATGAACGATGTATGAATAATGTTTTGGTGCTAACGTTCTGAACATTATTAAAGACCAGATAACTCTGAATGATTAATGTTACTGGAAGAACATTTGTTCATAACTTTGAGAGACCTTGAGAGAACGTTTCCTTTTAGCTGTGTTTGTACATGTCAGCATGTTTGTTTTTGCAAATAGAAATTAAATAAAATAAGTTCCAAGAATAGCAGTATGCAAAGAAACACACACAGCCTCATTGAGTACATCCAGATATAGACTGTCGCTGACGTTCAATATATTTTCTAATCAAATGAGTGGACAGAGCCACTAACCACAATTACAGTTAATGATGAACATAAACGATGTAATGGGAAGACCTGGATAAAATCCCTTCACAACATTTCCCCCTTGAAAACGAACCAGGAGATTCAGCCAAACACGCATGAGTGAACTTTGATTTCTGATGTGAAAAAGCAGAAGCGCTGGTTTCTGTTCTTCCACAAAGAGGAAACTTTCTCTTCTAACATTTCTTTTTTTAGTTTCAACTATACAGTTCATGGGTTTTGAAGTGTGAACTGGAAACACTATTCTGTGACATCATGCTGCTTCAACACGTCACTCACATACCAGACGTGTGCCGAATTCCATATCCTCGTTTCCCTGTCAAGAGCTTTTCTCAGTCACGTGCGGCTGAAGACTTTCCACTGTCACCAGGTGCTTCCTGATCAGGGACTCAACACAAAACATTAGAAGTGTATGTTATTCAAACCACGTGCAAATGAGTCACTTTCACGTGAAAGAGGAATAAATGCTCTGGTTTTGCATGTGAGACACAGGAAGTACAGTATTTGAATGTCACATTAATGACACCGATCATCGACCTGTCTGTCTGTCTGTCAAGCCTTCAAGCTTTTAAAACCATTCCAAGCCAGTGTTATTTGCGTATTATTTTTATACTATCTATTAGGGGTGTAATGGTACACAGAAATCACGGATCGGTATGTACCTCAGTTTTGGGGTCACGGTTCGGTACGATTTCAGTACAATAGGAAAAAAGGTCAAGAGTACTTTAATTATTGTTTGCACTTGATAAGACTAAGAGAAAACTGATATTTATTTTTATGGTAAGTCAAGTCAAGTCACCTTTATTTATATAGCGCTTTTTACAATGCAGATTGTGTCAAAGCAGCTTTACATTGATAACTGGTATATAATTTTGGCTGCACAGCAGCTCTTAAAGAAAATGGTGTCAATGCAGGCAGATGCATAGCATTGTTGAATATCAAATGTCAAGTGTCCCCAACTAAGCAAGCCATAACACTTTACAATACGGTTTCATTAGTCAACATTGGTTAACTACTTAAGTTACATGAACTAAGAAAGAACAATACTTCTACAGCATTTATTAATCTTAGTTAATGTTAATTTCAACATTTACTAATACTAATTATTTTTCTAGTCATGTCTTTCGACATTCCCTTCATTGTTTTGTTTATTTAGTTTAATAAAGTTAGACTGCTGATAACAGATCCTCGTGAAAGAACACCAGATCATTAAAGAAAGAATGGATCTTGCAGCATTCCTCCCAGCCAACCAGTTGTTGTCCCTATATGTATGACAATTCTGAGGTCTTTGTTTGAAGGTAGAGTTGAATGAAGTGGAGTTAATGGACGCCAGTTTGGATGAGCTCCTGTATTGTCGCATGCCATGGAATACAGGCAACTGCACCCTGGAGCAATACATCCTCTATGAAAGGTCCACGCTCACCTTGAGCCCTGGTCCCACACTGGACACAGAGCCCAGGCCAGCCTCAATCCACACCCACTGCGGACAATATACCAGAGCCGCCTGCCACAAAGCCAGAGCCAGTGCTGATGCCAAAGGCCATCTTTGTCCCAGTGTGTCCAGGTGCAAGAGCCAGTACCAATTTGCGTCCCAGTGGGAGTTTTAGTGGAGTTCGTTGGTATGGAGTGGAGCTATGCCAATACTCCCACCACTAAAGGTGTGCTTTATGTGCTAATGTGAGGTCCCCAAGGACTGGTATGATGAGTTGGATGATTTAATTCCTAAAAGTCTCCCATCCCTGTTGATCCTACCTAGCCTCAAGTCTTCTTCATCGCCACTCGTCCTGCCCAACCTAAAGTCTCCTTCTTCGCCTTGGCCCTCGGTATCACACCAGGTCTTCGTCTCCTCGGTTTCTGGGTCTCCACCCTGGCTCTTCCCTCCATCGTCTCCAAATTGTTCCTTCCCCCTGTCGGCTCCCACATGAACTCTTCCCCCTGCCTCTCCTCCAATGAACTTTGAACTCCCTTCACTAAGGTGTAGTTCCCATTGAGGACATGCCTTCCAGGAATGGGGAGTTATGTCAGGTTTATGTTTTGTTTGTATGGACATTTAGGTTCTTTTTCATTGGCATATATGTTCCCGCTCTTCATTTGTTGCTTTGGTTTTTGATTAGTCCTCACATGACTCACCTGTGTCTAGTCTTGTTCAGTCTCTGTGTATTTAAACCATCTGTTCAGTTTAGTTTGTTAAACATGTTTGATCTTGATCAGGCTGCCCGATGGAATACTCACAATAACCAATGACATCGAGCAAGCTTCACCAACCAGATGTTGCATGCTTTTATAGCTGAAACCTGATAGCCACAAACATGTCACAAAAGTGGTGTCTAACATTATGTTCTGCATGCATGCATTAGCTTTAGCCAGACTTATGCTAGAAATAATTAATTTCCAACTCACCTCTTGCTCGCGCTGCAAAGTCTATAAGCCGAGTCTATAGTGTCATGTTGGATCAGATGAGTTTTGTGTCTGTGGAACTGATGCAGGTTGTCAGGTGTGTGGTCTTGCGGCCCGGATGAATCATCTAGTGTTTGTGCTGCTCGGAGGATTAAAGGGTTAGATCACCCAAAAATGAAAATTCTGTCATTTATTACTCACCCTCATGCCATTCCACACCCATAAGACCTTCATTAATCTTTGGAACACAAATAAAGATATTTTTGTTGAAATCTGATGGCTCAGTGAGGCCTCCATAGCCAGCAATGACATTTCCTCTCTCAAGATCCATTAATGTATTAAAAACATATTTAAATCAGTTCATGTGAGTACAGTGGTTCAATATTAATATTATAAAGCGATGAGAATATTTTTAGTGCACCAAAAAAACAAAATAACTACTTATATATTGATGGCCGATTTCAAAACACTGCTTCATGAAGCTTCGGAGCGTTATGAATCAGCGTGTCGAATCATGATTCGGATTGCATGTCAAACCTCACTGAGCCATTGGATTTCAACAAAAATATCTTAATTTGCGTTCCGAAGATTAACAAAGGTCTTACGGGTGTGGAACGGCATGAGGGTGAGTAATAAATGACAGAATTTTCATTTTTAGGTGAACTAACCCTTTAATGTTAAAAATTGTTTGAAGCTGTCCTTATGTCTGTGGTCTCCCATGGGTTAAAATCGGTTAAGATTTGAACACCTTCTAGTGTGTCCCAGGCTGCTGACGGAACCCCCATTTACTTCATTGCAGAACCAACTATATATATACAGACAGTCTTATCACAGAGACTGATTTCAGGTTCATTTGAGTGCAGATTATTCAAAGAAAAACACTAGAGATGGAATATATTTCATATATTTCACAACCACAAGAAACTCTTTTCACTGTTTAATGGTGTTTTGTAGTCTGATACAGTTTAGTTTTCAAAAAAAATAAAATAAAAAACAATAAATAGAAATCAATCTTAACATTAAATCAGTGCAAATGATAGTATGTAATATTTACAAAACAGTCGAGTCTCCTTCAAAAACTTGAAAACAGTGCATTTTAAATTTATTGACAGGACACATTGTCATACAATCTGAGCGTCACACATCCAGCATTCTTCACTGTAACAGCTGAAATGAAATCTTTAATGTAAATGTCAAGTAGGGTGCTCATGGATGACTGGGACAAACTCTTGCTTTCAGTGTCATGCACTTATACATTTTACAAAGCAGACAAAAGACATCAGACTTAAAGCACAGCAGCACAGGCTTCACGTCTCATACTGTCATTGCTGCCGTGTTTCTGCACTGCTGCTGGAATTTCTGGATTATGTGTGAAATTCTGCCAGCGAGGCGACCCAGATTTGACTCCTCGATCATCATGTGAAGGTTCAGCATCTCCGCAGATCCATTTGCCATCCGGCGCACGTATCTCTTGTGGATGTTGTTTCGCAGACGCCGGTTCACTAAGTGCTCCAAACGCATGATGGGAATGTTGTACTGAATGTCCAGACCGGACAGAACCGGCTTTAATAAAACCATCCAACCTGGAGGAAAAACACCAGAGGATGAATGTATGGATGCAACATTCTACATGCAACTACACTGTAAAGCTTTGTAATTCAGTGTGAATGTGTGTGTGTGTTTTACTGTACCTTTCTCTGCGAGTTCTTCGCAGGTTGCGCACACATTGTCATGCCACCTGGATCCCTGCAGCAGCAGCAGATGGTGATCGAAGCAGGTGCTGTGAGGGACGCACGCTGCATGCTTTTCTGTGATGTCTGCAAACCACCCGTCTGCGCAGAGCTCACACACCGTGTCTCTGTGTGGCGTCCCTGCAAAAACACACACGACACAATCAGATAACCACCTTCAGACTGAATCACTGTGTGTCACAGCAGTTTAACTGTGGGTGTTGCTGGAAACAAACAACAGCTGTTTGATAACTGATTTTCTTTTAATCATAATGATCACAAATAACAGTTCATAGTATTCTGGTGTGAGTGAATCAGCTGTTGCATGGAAGAATTGGATCCTTTTCACAGACTCTGATGATGCGTTTCCACACTTATTATTAACTTGTTATTTTTTTTTACTTTTAAAACATTGAATGTACATTTACTAACACTATACTTAAATGTAATGCTGAGGTATAAAACACACAATTAGTGCTGCTGCTGCTTGAGTGTTTATAATACAACAAGAAACTCAAATTTGACGTTTCCTCTAAGAAACCCATAGTTAAACCGAATATTCATTAATATTATGAATTATTCACAATATTAATTATTATTAGTACAACTTTTTATTGAACATCGCTATCTAATAACTTATTTAAATTATATTAATAACTAATAATACTGTGTGTGTGTGTGTGTGTGCTCCCCAGGTGAATCTAACCTGCAGCTTTGACTCCGTGACCCGGTTTACACACGGTGTGTCTCTTGCAGAAGTGCTGATCCCAGTAGAATCCGGGCTCACATTCACAGACCGTGTTCACGGTTCCGTTGCACGGCCGAACGACCCGCTGATGATCCGAACACGAGTCGCACAGCAGACAGTGCGGGATGTAGTTCCAGAACTCCGTGAACAGACCCGCGCCGCACGGGACACAATCCGTGTCGCGGGAGCTCGTGCAGTGCGCGCGCAGGCGGAACCCCGGCGCACAGCGATCGCACTGAAGCGCCTCTCCAGTGACCGGATCGATGCGCCGGTAAGTGGGAACACCCCCCGCCGCCACTGCCGACAGAGCCGGCAAAACCAACACTGTGAAGAACAACTAGAGAAAGGAAATGACTGTTAATGATGGATACACTTTGACACACTGATCATAGAATACTTCCTAAATTGTAACACTAAAATAAGCACTTTGAAACAACATGTGCTGTGAAAAGCGCAATACAAATACACTTGAAGTGAACTGATCAAATCCGTCACTCACCATCCCGCGCGCGCTGCCTGCCGGACTTCATTAATGAGCGCCGTGTGCGCGATTTATATACTCACATATAGGCTCACACCCGCCCTGCCCTGAATCAACCACTTCGAAAAAACCCACTCATTACAATACCAGAGACGTGATGCTCATGAATATCACGAGTGATGATAGTGATTGTTCTGAAACCACTGAGACTTTAAGAAAACAGCTGGAAAAAAAACCACATTGAAGGAGAAACCCGAGCCACATCTACAGACCATAAGATCACAGCCAGACATGAAGGTTTTTTCTTTTTTTCAATTGTTTCAGAACGTTCAGAGAACATTCAAAAGTAACGTTTACATAATGATTGAAGAATGATACAACGGAATGATACAATGTAACGTATCCATGGAACGTTCGTATAACCAAAGGTGGAAAAAAAATTTTTTTAGAAAAATTTAGAACAAAAAAGAACGTTTTCGTTTCCAGGTTTTGGTTGAACGGCTGTCAAATGCTGTTATCAATTAATTACTGATCTGAATAATGACTCTATTGTCTTCTGTAGAGCTGCTTTACAGCAGAATCTGAATTTGTCTCATATTTGATGAAGTTTGCATCATTGATTCTGATATTTTCCTGTTTATTACAGTGAAGCTGCTTTGAAACAATCTGTATATAAATAGTGTGATTGAATTCTAGAACAAAGAATATTAGAACAGTGTATGAACTTGATCCCCGATTCATTTCTATGTATTTTTGACAGTAACTAGATTTGTAAATGACGTGACTATAACAGCATCAGTACTAATTAGGAGCTCTAGCGCCCCCTGTCCTGCTGAAGATGGAAATACAGCAGATTAATTCGGATCACACAGTCTGTGCTCATTCTGATGTCTTCATGTCATATAGTGTCAACACATCAGGGTTATTATAGTTACAGAAACTAAAACTACAATTAAAACCATAAATGAAATAAAATAATGTTTAAAGGCAGGGTAGGCAATTTGTTTTATAAACATTTTTTGTTATTCTGGTTGAAACTGGTTGTACTAAAACATGTACATATGTCTTCTGTGGAAGTCTCGGTCTGATTGCGATCATATGATGTCTTAACTGCCTGTTGGCATATGTATTTCCATTCCTCCGCGCACCTGCTGACATCACACGTCATCATCACGTTCTGTTCATCATCACGACAGATGTCAGTCGCAGAGAGCCACAAACAAACAGCAGCCGCCTTTTACAGTTCCTCCTGAACCAAAACAACCAGCTTAAGCTGCGTTCACACCATGTCATAGCCGTAATTATGAGATGGCAACCCGTGATGTTCTACCCGGAGCTGTTCACGTCCTCAGACTCGGATTTATGCGTTTCTTTGTCAACACCAGTTGTGGTTTTGATTCAAGATATATGGGGCAAAAATGTTCTTGTTTTTGCAAAGGCCACCTCTGGTCAACACTCTCAATGACGAAATGGTTAACAGCAACAGAAGTTACATTATTATGCCATTAGATGGCGGCAAAGACTGTCTTTATGAGTGTGTCAGTCAGTAGCGAAGACTTTTACATTAAAAAGACTGAATTGTTGTGAACACGAAACAAGACGCAACTGACAAATGCTTTGACTAGCACTGTCAGTCACGGGAAAACCCCTTAACTGTTAAAAGGACAAGATAATACATCAGACATTTAAACATGCTAAATCTGAATGCAGGTAATAAACTTGCTCACTCAATCTCTTTCTCACAATACTCTTCTACATAATACAGTAAGTAAGCTTCAATGAACAATATCAATTATGAACATACAGTTTACGTTGCTAAGAGTGGTTGCTAAGGGTGTTGTGTAGTGATACACAGAACTGTTAGGTGAAGCAGTCATAGCCGTGTTTTATCATGAATAAAACACAGCTATTGACCAATCAGAATCAATGCGCATTCATGTGTTTCGAAGGAGGCGTGGCTTTGGAGACGCTCTGAAGGGAGGGCGGGGTCTCATGCTTTCAAAGCGAGCTCAAAGTCCAAAAGATGCCTACCCTACCTTTATTTGAAATAAAATAGAAACATTAAAAAAACAAAAAAAGAAAGATTTTTTTAAAAAAATAATTGTTTCAGCTAGTTGCTAAAGAAAATTCTCATTTCCCAATAGAAATGACTAAGACTAAAAACTAAAGCTAAATTAAATAAAAACTATATAGACATGTTAAAAAACAACACCAACTAAATCAGTAAGACTTTACAATAAGGTTCATTAGTTAACATGAGTTAATGCATTAACTAACAATGAGCAATACGCTAATAGGTAATAATAATTTAATACAAATTAACTAAAATGAAAACCGAAAATATATACCAACTCAAAACTATAAAGACTTACTGAACTGACTGGAATCACACAAGTTTAAATGTCATGAAATGTCACTCTGTTTTTTGCATGCAAATATGACATGGTCATATCTGCATGTGTCATACGGCCTTTGATACATTATTTTTGTATGATGTTGACTAAAGAACATATTCATGTCGAATGTCAACGATCTCTGTTTAGCCTATAAGTTGCTGATTCATTATCACACATTCGACTAAACATTAAAGTATTTGGTAACAGGTGTGAGATAATGATTGTAGTAAAATCAGTGAGTCATCTATGGGTCATTTCCTATTTTCATTTCCATAGGTCTTCCTCATTTTTAGGGATTCCACGAACATGTTTGAGCGATTAGTCATGAAACCTAAGAGATGCGTGTTACAGTAACAAGAACAGAGGCTGACGGCAGATGAGCAGAAGAACTTCCCACATGATCAACATGACCTGATAAACCCGTCACACTCGATCTCCAACAGTCTTTCTGACAGTTAGACTGATTTATCAAGTAAAAGTCTTTTAGTAATTGTACAAACATCCTTCAGCTCTTGCTTTACGTGTCTGAGATCTGATCTGCACAGATTTTTATCAAGCAAACGTAAGAATAACTTTGATATTGTTAGTAATATTTCAGGTTTTCTTGATTATCCAGACATCATTTATTATAAAAATCATGAGTATCAATTATGATCATCAGGTTTATTTGTTCATCTCTCAATCATCATTGTATTGCATTATATGTTTTAAAACTACAGAGCTTTGATCATAAAACTGAGCATTTAAATATCATCATACTAAGACATATTATTGGCAGATATTGATATTTATATGCATTTTATGTTCTGTACTGTTATAAAGAACTCATTGATTTCCATTACAAGCTTCAGAATTTCATATTAATATCAGTATCTGCGGCAAACAGCATGTTTTTGTATATAGACTATGGGCCCTATGTTAAAGATCTGAAGCACATGGCGCAGGTGTACTTAGGGCGTATCCGAATCCACTTTTTCTAGTTTAACAATGGAAAAAATTGTAGGTGCATGGTCCATAAGGGTTGTACCTCGTCTATTATGTGTATCATATGTGTGTTTTGGGCGTAAAGTGCAATAAACCAATCAGATTCTTATCTCCCATTCCCTTTAAAAGACAGGTGCGTTTGCACCATGGCGGATTCGCTATTTACATAGTGGAATACAGACCTGACGAGTCAGTTTAAATACATTGCCATGATTGGTTAAATCATTCATCATTACTGCAAATAGGTCATTCTGATACATGCAATGACTATCCATTATGGCATGTAGGCATTTTTATTTTTATGTACACATTTACATTTATTCATTTGGCAGACGCTTTTATCCAAAGTGACTTACAAGTGAGGAATACAATAAGCGAGTCATCATGACGGGGCAAATAGGGACAAGAATTGCTCACAATACAAGTTTTAGGCAGTGCTCAGAGTATCAAAAGCTACAATAGAGAGGGATTAAAGGAAGTGAAGGGATAGGTATAGGAATTTTTTTTTTTTTTTTTTTAGGATGAGGATAAGTGCTCATGAAAGAGATGAGTTGAATTATTTTAAATATGAACAGTCATGTCTCAGTCACAAGATGGTTTCATTCATGAAGAAATGAATCCGCAGTGGACAAACTCGAACTGAAACAAATCTGAGATTGGAAATTTAAACAGTTACTCGACAGCAGAAGCTTCAGATCTCATGCAAAATATGTGCAAATCACAACCCACGAGTTTAGAGAAAGGTGACGGGACGACTGAATTTACATTCACACATTATCAAAGCCACTCATCTGTGAAGCAGTTCCTGAGCTTTAATCCCGCAGTTCCACAGAATCACACGCCTGGAATCCTGCACGAGTTCAGGATTTCTCTTCAGAGAAGCTTGTGTTGAACCTGAAAGACTGAATTCTAGTGCAATTCAATGGAGACAGTTCAATATAAACACGGATCTAGGAAACTAGTGTTCTTTGAAAGAGGTTGTGATAGCTGAAATCACACACAAATGACAGCTTCTAAATAAAGAACTCTGTGGGGAAATTCCTGCATGGCTGTGCCGGAAATGCAGTGGCTTTCTCTGGGTTTTCAGGAATAATTACAGCTTCAGTAAATACCACACAACTTGAAGAGTTTCGGTTGCTTTTAGTGGATGTGTGAAGTCAGTTCTGCTCAAGTTCACAATCGCACTAACTAACATGTCCACTAACTACAAACCGACTTCCTTTTTTCGTGAAATGAAGATCTGGTGAGTCAGACACTTAATGACTCATGTTTTCATAGAAACAAAAATCACACATTCTCTCACCATAAAACCACAGAAATCATAACAGATGACAATCTCAAATCAAATGGACTGTTTATTGAATCAGTATAGTAACACTGAGGACATGTGTGAGGCGTGCTGTTCATATTGCTTAACATGAACTAACAATGAAGAGTTAACAAAGATTACTACTGTAACAAATGTATTGCTCATCGTTGGGTACTGTTGTTCATTGTTAGTCAACATTATGTTATATTATAAAACAGGTAGTTCCTGTCCTTGATTGAGCTGTGTTTTATTCACGATAAAACACCGCTTCACCCAACGGTTCTGTGTATCACTACACAACACCCTTAGCAACCACTCTTAGCAATGTAAACTGTTTGTTCTCAGTTGATATTGTTCATTGAAGCTTACTGAATTATGTAGAAGAGTATTGTGAGAAAGAGATCGAGTGAGCAAATTTATTACCTGCATTCAGATTTAGCATTTTCCTTCAGGTCAGTCCTATGTTCATAATAAAAAATCTGTTTAAATGTCTGATGTATTATCTTGTCCTTTTAACAGTTCAGGGGTTTTCCTGTGACTGACAGCCCTAGTCAAAGCATTTGTCAGTTGCGTCTTGTTCCGTGTTCACAACAATTCAGTCTTTTCAATGTAAAAGCCTTCGCTACTGACTGACACACTCATAAACCTAATGGCTGTTCACGGTCAGGGACTATTTTTTCCGGCGGAAGGAAGGTTTTTAGTGAAAGTTTACTTTATGAAAGTTGCATTGATACATATTTTTGGCTTTAATATTTGTATTGTGTGGTAACCGTTTTATAAAAGCAATAAGGTACTCGAGGCTAGTGCTGTATCGTGTATAAGTCACTTATTCATAGGCTTATTCACGATACAGCACAGCCTCGAGTACCTTATCACTCACATATAACATGAACTAACATTGAGCAATATATTTATAGAGCATTTACAGCTGACTTGACATTTAAAATGACTAAAATAGAGGAACAAATGCAGTTCCAGCAGAGCAAACAATATTCATAGTGTACAATGACAGAAAGTTCAACTAGGAAATAAAAAGAAGAAGAAGATGCTTTATGTGTGTATATATAAACTTAACAACAGGTTTCTGCCAAGGAAACAAACCACATGATGACAGTGCAATGTAATGCAATATGTGGAAAAGCATTTGAAAACATTACAGTCCATTATGACCAACATCCCATCAGTCCTCCTGATCCATAATGGAACATGAGAAGCGTCAGTCTGTGGTGGAAACAGGAATCAGATGAATCACTGCACCACAGACATGCAAACAACATCACGAATGCAGTATATCACAGCTCTGATATTAGCCGCATCATTGTGACGCTCTTACTAGTGAAATTATGTGAATCGCTGGGTGACGTGTGACCTGCTCAGGCCTTTATGAGCTGCTAAAGGCCCTGATGATAATGAAGAGGAAGAGGATGTGGTGAAAACCTCAATACTGCATTCATGATGTTTGCAGTGATGAAGCAGTGGTTGTAAACAGAATAGAAACTTTCCTGCCGAGAATGAAGACATGAAATGATGTTCTGACAACATTAGCAAGAGCCAGGCTTCCTTCAGGTCCTGTACAAGTCTCTGCAGGCTTCCTTCAGTTCTTTAGGAATCTCCTCTGGTGATCCTGCAGTTTCTTCTATTTTAGATAGAAAACAGCTTTTTTTTTTAAACTTTGAACAAATGTTCTATTAACGTTACTGGAAGAACATTTGTTCATAACTGAGAGAATGTTAGCTGAAGTTCAGGAATGTCCCTGTTATCTGGGTATTTTGACCCTGTAAACTGGAAATGCAGAGATTCTAAGAAATGTTAATCTGCTTGAATCTACACTCCAAAAAGTGCAGGGTTAAAAACAACCCAAGTTGGATTGAAAATGGACAAACCCAATGATTGGGTTAAATGTTTGCCCAGCGTCCTGCACAGTTTTATTTAACGCAACTATTGTTTAAAAATGACTATGGCTGGCTTAAAATGATCTCAAAACATGTTAAAATTAGACACACAATTACTGGAGGCAACAATAATAATCAAAATGTTGATATCTATTAATATTTATTATTTATTAATAAATGTTTATTGTTTAATTATTATTAATTAAACTTATCAATAAATGTTCATTTATTGAACTTATTAATTAATGTTAATTTCCAACAAATTTTGGGTTCATTTTAAGCAAGCAATACAGTAATTTTTAAACAATAGTTGAGTTAAATAAAACTACCCAGCACGTTGGGCAAACATTTAACCCAACCACTGGGTTTGTCCATTTTTAAGCCAACTTGGGTTGTTTTTTACCCTGCATTTTTTAGAGTGTACATAAAAACCTACGTTAGACCAAAAGAATCCCTCATTGTTTGTCCTTTGCTAGTCAGTTGTCTGAACAGAACATTTTCATACAGAAAAATAATCTTGCTTTACACTGGAAATAATTGTATTTTTCTGACCCTGTTCTGATTTGTTTTTGTTTTAAGTGTAAACTCACTTCATTTTGAGAAAGAAAATGTATCTTGATTTAGGAAAGTTTAGATATTTGTTCTGGAAAACAAGAAGGAAATACTGAGGAAGAACATCTTTTTTTTTTTGTTTGTTTGTTTTTTTTTTTTTGTTTTTGTTTTTTACAGTGTAACAATACTGCTGAACTATGCTGAATGGCATAGTCATGGGATAAAATATTGCTGTTCCATTCCGATTAGAACAACAATCAGGTTCTCCCCACTTAGTGACGCACCCACTGAGAATCCTGTTGGAAGTACCCTAGTTATTGGTGATTCTATTGTACGGAACGTGAAAATGGAGACACCAGCCACCATAGTCATCAAACATCAAAGCATCAAACCTTGACAAACTGGGGCCCAGGTCAGGAAGCAGACAGACTGGCTAAACCAACCATCTGCTAGCTGTCTCATGTTACAGAAGTCAGGTAAATCCCAGCACATAGAGACTCTTTCACCTACATAACTCCCGAACCCATTTAAAGGTAAAAAAGGTAATTGATGTTCAACAAATTAAAAACAGCCTCATCTGAAAGGCAAAGGGGGAGGTGTTGCTGTAATTTATAGTAATATCTTCAGTATAACTCAGAGGTCTAGTTTCAAATATAATTCCTTCGAAGTGATGGTGCTTTATGTAACGTTATGTAGTGCAAGTGACAAATCCCATTTGACATTTGTGCTGGCTACTGTATACAGGCCACCAGACACCATACAGACTTCACCAAAGAATTTTCTGAATTAGCGGAATTAGTACTGGTTGTGGATAAAGTCCTAATTGTTGGTGATTTTAATATCCATATAGATAATGAAAAAGATATATTGGAATTGGAATTTACAGACATTCTAAACTCTATTGTTACACAACTCGTGTCAGGAGGCACTCATTGTCGCAATCATACTTTAGATCTAATATTGTCACATGGAGTCAATAGTGATGGTGTTGAAATTCTCAGATCATTATCTAGTCTCGTGTATATTATATTTAGCCAAGGCTGCAAAACAAACCTCCTGTTGCACATATGGTAGAACCATCACTTCTACCACTAAAGATCACTTTATAAATAATCTTCCTGATCAGACTCTCTTTTTTCCAGCACTGTAGACACGGTTGCTTTTTTTGCCCTTAAAGAAGATTAAGTATAGAGGTATTTCACATTTCATGGAAAGAAAGTGTTATTGCATACAGAAATGCCTTAAAAACTGTTAGATCTGCTTACTTTTTGACTCTCTTAAGAGAACAAACACAACCCTAGGTACTTGTTTGATACAGTGGCTAAATTAACAAGAAATAAAACTCCAGATGTTTCCAAACAGCACAGCAGTAATGACTTTATGAACTTCTTGGTAACGCTTTAGATTACAGCCCGGAAAGTACTGCGTAATTACAACGAATTTACAGCATAACTTTCGATAATTATAGTGTACCTGTAAAGTAAGTACGTGTAAGTATAGGGGAACAATATGTAAAGTCTTGGGAATAAAGGGGGAACAACCAGGAAAATAACAAATTATTTATACTGTAAGTATTTTAGAACTAAGGGGTACTTATACTATTATGAGACAACAATCTTACGTTTGGGAGCAATTTAGCGAGAAAGTGCATTGATTAAGTTGTTTCAAGGCAAGTAGAAAGAACAATGCAATCTTTTTAATACATGGGGAAATATACTCTTGTTTCATGTAGTTACAGGGTAAGTAATAAAAAACCCCCGCAAACAATCTGATATCACTTGGAAACCTTTATTTGAAAAACAACTTAATTAAAAACAGGTCTACAACACTTATTATTCATTTATTCATTTTTTTTTAAATCAATTTTTCATTTCAAACTCTAAAGTCCTGAGAGAAAGTAACACGTTTTGTCCCTTTTGTTGTTGTTGTTGTTGTTTCTCTTGCTTGGCTTCCTCCTCCTCTTGTTTCTCATCTGATGAATCTTAAGAAGGAATCCCATTAAAAGAAAACACAGAACACCCAGAAATGTTCTCATGGGGCTATTCATCTCTTCGCTTCCGACCAACTGTCACCAGCGCCTGCATGAGAGTCGACTTTGCATTCGACAAAGCATATTGTAACGAGCAATGTGAAGCTTTCATGACGTTCTCGCCAGAGATACATGTGAAATTTTCATATTTAATAAAAAGTAACATTTTATATCCAGCTGTTGCCCTCAGGCAACATTGTACCATAGTGGAACACAAGTATTACCAAACCATCATATCCTTATGTTATTATATCAAGTTATCTTATCCATCTTCATCCTCATCTCCATCTTCTCTCTCACCCTCACTCTCTCCCTGAAGGATTTTCACTATGATTTCATCTTCCTCATCACAGTATGACCCCTCATCATCACCTTCATCAACTGCCAGTGCTACCTGTGTTTCATACCTTTTTGAAGAGCTATAGAAAATGTGCAGATCATAATATATGCAGATACAGTATGTGAATTACTGTTCTTATAAGTGCATTACAAAATCATGTGAAAATGCAAATATATTTAGATAATTCTAACTCTTTTCCTTACAAATATAATACATTTGTATTCAAACCTATTATGCCTGTATGGCCTTACGCGATTCCATTATGGTACAATGTGGCAACATTGCCATACAGGCATAATACACAGTTTTTTGTTATTTTCTCTAAAACATTTGATGATATATAATGTAAAGTTCTTGAAAATACTTCTTTACTTGCCAGTGAAGGTGACTCGTATTTTTTGTGGGTGATTAAATGGGTACAAACAAGTGAAAAAAGCACTTTTCATTGGAGAAAATATGGAGCCATGTGACATGAGCACATGTGCTGAAACAGGACACAAAATGGCCACCTGTTGGTCATGTTATGGTCTTTTTTGCACTTTTATTGATTAGTATTTGAGTTATTCTGTCCTGAGATACGTTTGATCAATCAATTGGTGCCTTATTTTATCGAAAACAAACTAAAATAGACCATGTTGCCTGGAGGCAACACTGTACCATAGAGGGTTAAAATGGAAAGTCGTATACGTCTCAGATGGCATGAGGGTAAAAGATGAGTAAACGGTGAGCACATTTCCCAGGTGTACTGTATTTTCTTTTAACACAGAACAGCAAATGACATGGGATTCCCTCTTAAGATTCATCAGTGGAAATAAAGAAAAAACAAGAAGAGGAACAAGAGGAGGAGGAAGCCAAGCAAGAGAAACGAATAAGAAGTGTTGTAGCTTTAAATCTGTTTTGAAATAAGTTGTTTTTCAAATAAAGGTTTCGGAGTCAGTGATATCAGACTGTTTGCGGGGTTTTTTTATTACTTACCCTGTAATTACATGAAATAAGAGGGTAACAAGCACCACTTTAATTTACAGCCCGCAATGTCATACTTACCCTGTAACTACATGAAACAAGAGTATATTTCCCCATGTATTAAAAAAGATTGCAATAGTTCTTTCTACTTGCCTTGAAACATAAGATTGTTGTCTATCATAATAGTATAAGTACCCCTTAGTTCTAAAATACTTTTGATTTGTTATTTATTCATTTATTTTCCTGGTTGTTCCCCTTTATTCCCAAGACTTTACATATTGTTCCCCTATACTTATATGTACTTACTTTATAGGTAAACTATAATTATCAAAAGTTACGCTGTAAATTCGTTGTAATTACGCAGTACTTTCCGGGCTGTAATCTAAAGCGTTACCAACTTCTTTACTTGCCAGATTGATACTATTCAAGAGAAAATTATAACCATGCAACCATCTACTACAGTATCACATCAGACAGTGTCCCTGAAGAAAAATTAAATAAAAGGGGACCTATTATGACCCTTTTGTAGATGTAATATAAGTCTCAGGTGTTCCCAGAATGTGTCTGTGAAGTTTCAGCTCAAAATACTCCACAGATACTCCCTATCCAGATCAGATGGTGGACCTGCGCCTAAACAAGACCACAACACAGCCCTGAATGTCAGCAGAGACTGTGTCTACTAGACAGTCCCCTGTGAAGGCCTCATAGACATGACAGACATCGGCACAGTTCTTCAGCAGAGACCACAAGAACCAGACAAGTCCTCCACACAGACCCGATGGCCAGCTTCGGCTCCATACTGGTGCGATGAATCCTAAATCATAATGACACCATGTTCGTTTATTGGACAGAGGAGAACTGAACAACTGAGCCTGGTTTCTCCCAAGGTTTTTTTTTGTCCATTTTGTCACCTGATAGAGGTTCAGAAGGCTGGCCGTGTGGTCCAATCCAACAGACGAGCTACTGTAGCTCAGATTGCTCCAGAAGTTAATGCTGCTTCTGATAGAAAGGTGTCAGAATACACAGTGCATCAGTTTGTTGTGTATGGAGCTGCATAGCTGCAGACCAGTCAGGAGCCCATGCTGACCCCTGTCCACCGCCGAAAGAGCCAACAGTGGACACGTGAGCATCAGAACTGGACCACGGAGCAATGGAAGAAGGTGGCCTGGTCTGATGAATCACGTGTTCTTTTACATCACGGGGATGGCCGGGTGCGTGTGCGTCGCTTACCTGGGGAACACATGGCACCAGGATGCACTATGGGAAGAAGGCAAGCCGGTGGAGGCAGTGTGATGCTTTGGGCAATGTTCTGCTGGGAAACCTTGGGTCCTGCCATCCATGTGGATGTTACTTTGCGATGTACCACCTACCTAAGGATTGTTCAGACCATGTACACCCTTTCATGGAAACGGTATTCCCTGGAGGCTGTGGCCTCTTTCAGCAGGATAATGCTCCTGCCACAAAGCAGAAATGGTTCAGGAATGGTTTGATGAGCACAACAACGAGTTTGAGGTGTTGACTTGGCCTCCAAATTCCCCAGATCTCAATCCAATCGAGCATCTGTGGGATCAGCTGAACAAACAAGTCCGATCCATGGAGGCTCCACCTCACAACTTACAGGACTTAAAGGATCTGCTGCCAACATCTTGGTCCAGATACCACAGCACACCTTCAGGGGTCTAGAGGAGTCCATGCCTCGATGGGTCAGGACTGTTTTGGCAGCAAAAGGGGGACCAACACAATATTAGGAAGGTGCTCATAATGTTATGGTTGTTGTATAAACAAAGGTGACTTGACTTGTGAAACAATAAGGGTTTGTGAGTTCCCAGCATGCATTGCAGCATGAATGAATGATGCAGTTATTAGGTAATAGTTGTGTTGTGGTGTCTCATCTGTATCACGCCAGTAGTTAAGGTCTATGTACAAACATTCAAAACAACATCCTTGACGACTACTTCAGAAAGAACTGACAGATTTATTTGCTGAATGAAGTATTTCACATTTAGTGAATGAACTTGAAACTATTACTCAGGTGCATCATTGTTGTCTTGAATCTTTCAGTTTCTTTCTTACAGATCAGATGAAGGTCAGAGACACTTTGCGTCTGTCTTTAGGTCTCACTGTTTTTTTGGGCAGAAACACAATGAAAGCTCTGTCTGGCCCCAGGCTTCTGGATCTTCCCTGGAAGTTCATCTTTTGATAAAGAGTTGTTTACTCTGCGTGAGGTCACACAGTAGACAGGTTCACAGGAACAAAAACAATGTCTTCATTGAGAAATAATCACACAGTGACTCTGACCATTTCCTGCGACATTTCCTTTCTCTCACTTCTGGTTACAAATGTGTCCCAAAATAAGGTTGAGCAGGTGCACCAGGATCATTATCAAATTAAAACTATTAAAAACAGTTTTCTTAATTGAAATAAAGCTATAATGAACTTAAATATAAATATGGTGAAAAATCTAAACTAAACAAACATTATAAATGTTACCTTGGTAACTACCTGAAATATGCTTATTTCAAGGTCATTTCAAGTATAAATAATAAGCAAATAATAATAAATTAAACAATAAAACATAGAACTAAAACTAAATTAAATCTAAGTAATATTTAAAATGACCAAAAACTAATAAAAATGTCTCAGACATAAAATTAATAAAAAATGAACTAAAATTAAAAAATAAAAACAACATTAATAAACCAGGTTTTACAGGTTCAGCTCAAATTTCTACCCAAAATATGGTTAAAGTCACAATGAAATGACGGATCATTTCTTTTATATTGTGATGTTTATTCCAGGGATATTATCGTTAACTAAAACTAAAAATATTAAAACACTTTTGTTGATGGAAAAAGTTAAAATAATGTTTTTCGTTTATAGTTTAATGCCCTCTCTCTCTCTCTCTCTATTTATATATATATATATATATATATATATATATACAGCACACGTCCATTAGGAATAATTGATAATAAAGCAGCCAGAAGCATCAGCAGGACGGCTCTTCCCGAAAGCATCACAGGACCGCCGGTGCCATCGGCTCCAAGATCTACTTGTCAGACGCTGTGATCAATCTTCATGACATCATCCTGACGGGAATTAACATTCTCACTCATATGCACTGATAATTCTCAGCACGTCTGATCTCATCTAGTAACACACGTTTGTTTGCTGGAAACCAAAAAATAAAATCTTGGAATATATACAAAGATGCAAAGTTCCAATATGTCATTTTATTGCATTTTAAATTTTGTGACACACAAAGTCAATGTGAATCTGTCCACAACTGCACTGCAAAAATGACTTCATTAAATGTTTCCAATTAGTTTTTTGACTGTGAAGTTTGAAGTGTCTGAAAATCTTTGAAATAAAACACAGTTACAGAATTGAGAATCAACACTGCATGAGACAGTAAGACTTGTTTTCACTGACTGTAGCTTAAATACGACTGATTTTTGTCTGTTTTAAGTACAAAGAATAAAGTTAAAAACAAGCCAGTGCAGAAAGACAAAACTGAATTTAATTCATTTCAAGGATTTGTAGATATTTTAACTGAAAAACAAGACAGAAATACTCATTAAGCATTTATTATTATTTTGCAGTGTGTAACGTGACATAATTAAGTAAATCATAAATCAATAAGAGCAGCAACGAGAATGAAATCCTCTTCCTTTACAGCACAGATGCTCCTACTGAGCAATATAATACATTCAATAAATATTTAACTATAACAATTACATATAATTAAATATAATAAATCATCATCTCATCTCAAGCTTTGGGATGGATGGCGGCAGTGGGGCGGGTCTTGAGGCGGAGGAGCTCAGCGACTGGACGCTCGCTGTCCTGGAAAAAGTCCAATCCCGTGATCCACTCCACATCCCTCACACGTGATTGGTGCATCCACAGGAGAGGCTCCACCCACTGCGACTCTGGCTGATCGTCCTGCAAACAGACAGAGGTTGACTGGAGCTCTCATGGCTCGAGTTCTCGTATCACATCACGTACAGCTTTATTGTGTTTTGTTCATTGTTTCTGTTGGTGGGAAGCGCCATTATTGCGATGTCACACATTCATGTCAGAAACAAAATACAGGAGCAACTGAAACCAAAACAAAGAACGGTGACAAAAGCTCTTTGTTCAGTTGAATGAGCATCATGGGACACACCTGCGTCACGGTCACATGATTCATTTATGTGTACAGTCATATTTATTTGTATAGAGCTTTCACAATACTCACTGTTTCAAAGCAGCTTCACAGAACAGCATGACTGAGCTTTAATTTAAGTTTTGGTTTTAATAGTATAAATTGTTACATTTAAAATTAATATGCATAAATGAAATGGAAAAGTTGTTAGTTTTGCAACTTAATGTCACTGAAAATTAAATAAAAAATGAATAATTATTGAATAAATAAAAACAATGATTAAATAAAAAATAAATAAATAATAAAAATATCAATGAGTTGAATAATTTATATCACTTAAATTAATCTGGTAAATAAAACGTGACATTTTTGTTTTCTTAATAAATAAATAAATAATATTAATTGAATTGTACAATTTATATCATTTAAATTAATATGCATAAATAAAACAGTGAAGTTGTTAGTTTTGCAGTTTAATGTCACTAACAAATAAAAAGAGAATAATTATTGAATAAATAAAAATTATTTAAATTTATTTTTACTTGATGAATAAATAAAAATATCAATGAATTGTATAATTTATATCATTTCAATTAATATGCATACATAAAATGGCAAAGTTGTTAGTTTTACAGCTTAATGTCACTGATAAATTAAATGAAATAATGAAAAAAGTTTTAATAAAAAATTTTTTGTATTTAATGACTGAATGAATAATTATTGATTGAATTGTATAATTTGCATAATTTATATAATATAATAATTTATATAATTTTACAGCGTAACGGCGATGATAAATTAAAATAAATAATACAAATGTATTAAAATGTATTTTTTTTAAATTAATGAATAAATTAAAATTAGAAAAAATATCAAAGAATCACTCATGTGTATCGTTCCGCTTCCAGTATGTGAGGATGAGCTTGTGAAACAGGAAGCGAGAGTGTCTGTATGAAGTGTGTGTGTGACACTCACAGCACAGCTCTCCGTGTTTTCATCTCTGTGCGGCAGCAGGAAGGAAACGCTCTGAAGTTCCCCGGAACATTTGCCCACCTCCTGCGACTCGTTACGGCAGCTCGTCAACACCGCAAAATAATGAGTGGGAAGAGGAACTGACGAACCTGCAACGAATCTGAACACAAGCACTGTGAGAGACATGAGGAAATAGAACATGAGCGATCACGTTACAGGAACACGTCTCACACACTCCTGGATCTGATCCAGAGAGTCGAAGCGTCCGTCGTAGTTGTAGTCGTACACCGGGCCGGTTACCACGTTAATGCCGTTATACTGAGATGCATATTTGAGCAGCAGAACCTCCTGGAAATACTGCCAGAGTCCTGCAGAAACACACACAACGAGCCATCAGATCCACACACACACTCACTGTAAAAACACTCACTGTACACACACACTGCAGAAACACACACACTGCAGAAACACACACGACGAGCCATCAGATCGACACACACACTCACTGTAAAAACATTCACTGTACACACACACACACACACTGCAGAATAACACACAACGAGCCATCAGATCCACACACACACTCACTGTACACACTCACTGTATACACACACACTGCAGAAACACACACGGCGAGCCATCAGATCCACACACACACTCACTGTACACATGCTGACTGTACACACACTCACTGCACACACTCACTGTATACACTCACTCTACACTCACTGTACACACTCTTACTGAACACACACTCACTGTACATGCTCACTGTACACACTCTCACTGTACACGCTCACTGTACACACTCTTACTGAACACACACTCACTGTACATGCTCACTGTACACACACTCACTGTACATGCTCACTGTACACACTCTCACTGTACACGCTCACTGTACACACTCTTACTGAACACACACTCACTGTACATGCTCACTGTACACACTCTCACTGTATACACTCACTGTACACACTCTTACTGTACACAATCTCACTGTACACAAGCTCACTGTACACGCTCACTGTACACACTCTTACTGTACACACTCACTCTACACTCACTGTACACACTCTTACTGAACACACACTCACTGTACATGCTCACTGTACACACTCTCACTGTACACGCTCACTGTACACACGCTCACTGTACACACGCTCATTGTACACACTCTCACTGTGCACACTCACTGTACACACACTCACTGTACACACTCTTACTGAACACACACTCACTGTACACGCTCACTGTACACACGCTTACTGTACACTCACTGTACACACTCACTGTACACACGCTCACTGTACACACTCACTGTACAATTTCACTGTACACACACTATACACACTCTCACTGCACACACTCACTGTACACACACTGTACACACACTGTACACACACTCACTGTACACTCACTGTACACACTCTTACTGAACACAGACTCACTGTACAGGCTCACTGTACACTCACTGTACACACTCACTGTACACACTCACTGTACACACACTCACTGTACACTCTCACTGTACACACACTTACTGTACACTCTCACTGTACACACTCTTACTGTACACTCTCACTGTACACACTCTTACTGTACACTCTCACTGTACACACTCTTACTGTACACACGCTCACTGTAGACACGCTCACTGTAGACACGCTCACTGTAGACACTCTCACTGTACACACGTTCACTGTACACTCTCACTGTACACACGCTCACTGTACACACTCTCACTGTACACACTCTCACTGTATACACTCACTGTACACACGCTCACTGTACACACGCTCACTGCACACACGCTCACTGTACACACACTGTACACACTCACTGTACACACTCTCACTGTACACACTCTCACTGTACACGCTCACTGTACACACTGAACACACACTCACTGTACACGCTCACTGTACACACACTGTACACACACTCACTGTACACACTCTCACTGTGCACACACTCACTGTACACTCACTGTACACACGCTCACTGTACACACACTCACTGTACAGGCTCACTGTACACACGCTCACTGTACACACTCACTGTACACTCACTGTACACACGCTCACTGTACACTCACTGTACACACACTTACTGTACACTCTCACTGTACACACTCTTACTGTACACACACTCACTGTACACGCTCATTGTACACACGCTCACTGTACACACTCTGTACACACACTCACTGTACACACGCTTACTGTAGACACACTCACTGTACACACGCTTACTGTACACACACTCACTGTACACACGCTCACTGTAGACACACTCACTGTAGACACGCTCACTGTAGACACACTCACTGTACACACGCTCACTGTACACACTCTCACTGTACACACGTTCACTGTACACACTGTCACTGTACACACACTCACTGTACAAACGCTCACTGTACACACACTCACTGTACACACACTCACTGTACACACTGTCACTGTACACACTGTCACTGTACACACACTCACTGTACAAACGCTCACTGTACACACACTCACTGTACACACTGTCACTGTACACACTGTCACTGTACACACACTCACTCTTGAACTGTGGGAACATCGGCACCACGTTTCCAAGCGTCAGAGCATCAAACTGATCTTCAGACGAGCTGTTCAGATCTGCGGACACAAACACACCTTTACTCAGATACACGGACATGGTCACAGACATCAAACCCAAAACACTACACTGTTACAGTTTTACTTTATTTACTTTATTTCTTACTAACAAGGACATCCACAAACAGAGGCTTCACTGCAAGATCCAGTTATGAAATGAAACATATGTACAGATGAATCACTCACAGTAATATCAATAACATGCGTTCAGAAAATAGATGGGGTGAGTTTACAAATCATGACACACACTCACTGGGCGGATACAGGAAGCCGTACGTGATGTCAGTGTTGTTGTAGTGATTACAGGTCGCGCTCTTATTGGTTGGAATCCTGACGTCCGCTCGGAGACAATCTGAAACGACCGGAGAACTTCCAGCCTACAAACACATGCCTTCAGTTGTCATTAGAACCAGACCTACAGATATTCTGCTGAAAACAAGAGTCAAGCTGTGGTGATGTCAGCATGTTGATAGGGCGTTGCTACATGGTTGCTAAGGTGTTCTGTGTTGTTGTGTGATAAACATTAATACTTAGTAATAGAAGAGGTTTGATACATTACTAGTGTAAACCCTCCTGTTCGAACCACCCGCTCTAAATGGCACTCGAACCCGGGTACTCCGGCATAGGAGTCAGGCCCTCTAACAAGAAGGCTAAAGACCGCAGTCTCTAGTGTCAGTCGCTAGAGCGCCTCTTGATCAGGGCAGTGAGGTTTACACACACAGCTAACCCGGCCTACATCCGTTACACTAGCAGCACTTGTTCTTTATGATTTAAAGCCTCCAAATATATTACTGACATTTCTGCTGTAAATATGTAATTATTTCAAAGTTAAATAATTATAATAAATACTAATTAATTATCATTTTTTTAAATTTACACTTTATAAATAAGAAATAAATCATTTTTTCAAATAAAATGTGTGTGTGTGTGTTCTGACCATTCTGTCCAAAGTGAAGGAGCTCCAGGCGGGTGTGTGTGTGTGTGTGTGTGAGTGTGTGTGTGTTCTGACCATTCTGTCCAAAGTGAAGGAGCTCCAGACGGGTGTGTATCTGTGTGTGCTGTAGGCTGTGATGAAGCCGTGTTGATTCAGCACACAGTATTCAGCATTAGACTGCAGGACCCGCGGACGGCCAAACAACATGTGCCGTCGCTCACTGTCTGCCACTGCAGATATAATAATAATTACACAAATCTATTATTATTTACAGTTTGTTAACTTCTTTGCTTTCGGTCATTAAACCATGAAGTTTTTACATTGTTGGAAAACAGCAGGACACCCTTAAAGGGTCATGAAACCCTAAAACAAATTTTCTGAGATTTTAACAGAGTTATGTGTGTTGGACATCATAGAATGTTACCATCCGTTAGTTTTGAATGTAGGAGAAAAAATAGTTAATTTTAAACCTTTTTGCGCTATTTTCAACTTCCGGGTTTAAATTCGTCTTTGTGTCAACATCACATAATGTGACGTTTTCTCGTACTATAGTACGGTGATGACTCATCAGTGTCTCATAATTATTCAAGAGACTACGTGTCCTTATCAGAAGACGCATTGCTTAATTCATGACAGCACGCACTTAATTATTCATGACAGCACGCATTGTTGTCCTCCGACAGGCGCTTCAAACAGTGAGATCGTACAATAAGCGAGAGATGCATTAATGGATTAAAAACGAGTGTTTGTTTTTGCTTTGTAAGACGCACAAGTTCTCTTCAGTATCTGTGTCTTCGACACAATCACCATTCATCCACACTGTGAGTGTAACGGCCTTTTCAGCTCTTCAACCAATCAAACGGCTTATAAAAATGCAGCAAAATAAGTCTCAAAAGTTATCAACGATGCATCAGCATGTTCATATATGTATATGATACAGAGAACAAAATGCAAATGGCTGTGCATTTATTTGTGCATTAACCACGCCCACTTCTGTAGCATTTTTCAAAACTGTGGTGAGAATTAACTGCTGCTGAAACAGGGAGATTCATGACCCTTTAATGGGTTAGCTCACCCAAAAATGAAAAGAGTTTCTTAAACTTAAACTAAACGAAGATATTTTGAAGAATGTTGGTATTCAAAATATCTTCTTTTAGTTCAGCAGAAGACAGAAACTCATAGAGGTTTGGAACAACATGAGGGTCAGTTAAAGCCCTCTCACTGTGTATTTGGCCCGAACCCAGAGCACTCCACCCGTACTCCTGGCTGTGATAGGAACAAGCCAAGAGTGAAGGGATGCTGAAAACTGTCGAGTAATATAGGTGAGTCAACTGTGTGTGTATATAAGCTTCCTCTCATGCTGGATAGATGTGGTAATTGCTGATGATGAATGTGCTCCTCCCCAACTTTGTTAATGAAACATATAATTCTCATTACAAATCCAGTAAGAAGGTTCATTTTCATAAGCATGTCATCATCAGTTTATACTCCCTGAATACAAGCATCCGAATCAAAGGCACACGCGGTCAGCTGTGCTTGAACTGGCAACGGACAATAAACGTCGCCGGAGACTTTCTGCTGAACTTTATCAGATTTGAGTAATGGTGACTTTCACTTCTCAGCATCACGTAAACTCATTGTTATCTCAGCAGTGCTTCACACACGCTTAATAAGTTCTGCCCACTCATCCTACTCAGGCACTTCCTTCTTTTCACTAAATTTCAACTTTCAGCAGGTAAAACACCAAGAAACAGCAGGGTTACGGGTTTGATTCCCAGGGAACTGAAAACATGCAGCTCAAATTGATTTGGATTAAAGCATCTGCAAAGAAGCCGGTCCAACGGCCTCAAAACAACACAGTTTAGAATAAACATCATTTTTTTACTTTGACATTAGATTTTTTACTGCATTCAAGCCGAACATCTGATCAGTTCATGCATTCCCTGGGAATCGAATCCATGACCTTGAGCACCATGATCTACTATTTACTGTAAACTACAGGAATGCCTATAATAACAGTGAGCAGTTCACTGTAATATGTGATGTTACTCCACAGAAGTTAATATTACAAACAATGTGTTTTCACTGTATTTTCTGCTGAGTTCAGCTCATGCTGCGCAACAACAATAGGAGAAACTATTTCTGTACTTCTGCTTCGTGGTGCCACACTGTCTAGAGACGTGTGCGTATGAATGAATGTTATGAGAGAGACAAGATTTATCCAGTGTGAATTGAACTCACCTTCAGCATCAGTGAGATTCAAGCGTGAGTTGATGTCACTTCCACTCTGAAACACAAAGACTGTCAGTGTCGTCACTGTTAAAACTAAAATACTAATGCAACTAATATTAACAAATGAAATGTCTATGTAGTTTTATATATAGTGTGTGTGTGAGTGTGTGTACCAGTGCAGTGCAGCTGCATCCCAGTGTGTCTGTGGGCTCCAGGCCGGTGATCGGGCACTGCCGCGGGCCGCTCTGCTCCGGTGGGTGACGGGGATTGTGGAAGGGCGTCCGCAGCAGGTGGTTCAGGCTGCCGTGAGTCCCGTTATTATGGAACGGAGTGATTTCCAGCACATCTGACAGCAGAGAGGAACAGATTGAGAGTGTGACGTTTGATAGCTTAGATGACTTGTGTTGGACTATATTATAGTCCTTAATGTGAAGCACTTCTGGTCAGGCTACGCATCAGGACATAATAAAAAATTACGTGGTGCTTGGCAGGTCTTAAAATTAGGTAAATGCAACCTCAGATGAACAACAACACATGACATATTACACTTTTCACACCCCTATTAGGGTGTGAGCAAAAGGTCACCGTGATTTTGCCAAGCAAGACATGTTCCTGGATCAAAATCTTTGTTGATCCTGGAACAACATTCCAATAAACCAATCAGATTTGAGGGACAAGTTTACCGTTTATGTCAAGTTTAGGTTTGCAACCAGGGTTAGGTGCTTCTACATCAATGTTATCTTTCCCCTCTGATTTTAGGGATAAGTTATGGGTAGGATTAGGTTTAGGGGTAGGAATAGGGTTAAGACTAAATTTTCAGACTGGAATGTTGTTCCAGGATCAACAAAATATGTTGATCCAGAAACATGTCTTACTTGGCAAAATCACGGTGACCGTGAGCAAAAACCTGCCGTTTCAAGAAGAGGGTGGAGCTTTAACAGCTCAACAACAACAAAGCTGGAGAATCTCACGCAGCCAAAATGAGGATTGTCAGTAACGGTGTTCAGCCTTACATTGTTCAAACCGGAGTCGACACTGATGGAGAGACTCAGGAAGAAGTTACAACTTTTAGACGTTTCTGAATGGTTAGTGGATAAATTTATGTAGTTGCTGTGGAGTTGATTCAACTCATCCACTAGCATGTGCCGTCATGTTAATCTTTTGTGTTGAATTGACCCTCGTTTGTGAAGCAGTCCGGCGTAAAATGACGGCATGACAACAACACTCTACTACAACTCTTCCTCTTCTCTAAAGCAGCCCAACATGGCCCCGCCCCCTTTGTTGTGTGTTCTCAGGGGCGGGGTTTATGTAAATTTTAGGGTTAGTGATGTCATCAACCCGGGAAGAAGTTTGTTGTAGTCTTTAAAAAGCGATTTCTGTAAAAGAAAATATCTCTCTTTGCATTGAACTTTGAGCGTCGTAACTTTGCAGATGTTGTTTATGATCAAACAGCAACATTAACTAACTAAAGTTGAAAAAGTGAAATCATAATCAATGACCCCTTGAACAAAAATGTGCGCTATGAATAAAGACAGACTTGACATGTTTTGTGGGGTTTCGTACCACACATGAGGTTGTACAGCTCAATGTTGGAAAATGGCTCCACTTCCGTCTGAAACAGGAATTTAGGTCCAAAACTGAGAAAAGTGGCCTGAGAAAGAAAAAGAAACAAACAACATAATGCTGGAATGCACGACATGACTCTTAACATTTACATTCGTGCATTTGACAGACGCTTTTATCCAAAGTGACTCAAATCACATAGACATTCATTGTTTCAACTCATGCATTCCCTGGGAACTGAACCCATGATCTAGTGTTGCTTGTGCCATGATCTACAGATTTTAAAATGCTCTAAAATTAATTTAAAACACTAGGCTTCATAAACTTGCTGACAAAACTGAGTAAAACTGGTCATCACTCAATAAAAGATTCATACATTAGCAGACTTTCACAACAGACTCACGCAGAAACATGACAAATGAAAAAAAAATATGCGTGATCACAATTATACGAATCACAGTTTCTGTGAAAATGACAACTCAAATCTGCTGAATGAGTCTGACATACGGGCAAATAGAGTTGACTAATTCAAAAAATTTTACTTATTCTCTCTCTCTCTCTCTCTCTCTCTCTCTCACTCACACACACACACACACACACACACCTGCATGCTGTAGATGTCATTATCATACCCATGATTTCCTCCAGAGCAGAACGTGAGAGACCCTGGGTACCTGCAGCAACAGTCAGAATGTGTGCTAGTGAACAAACACTACTGCTCAAAAGTTTGGAATAATAATGATATTTTAAAGTCTTTGAAAGAGTCTCTTTTGCTCACCACGGCTAAATTTATTTGTTAAAAAATACAGTAAAAACAGTGAAATATTATTCCAGTGTAAAACAGCTGTTTTCTATGTGAATATATAGTAAAGTGTAATTTATTCCTGTGATCAAAGCTGAATTTTCAGCATCATTACTCCAGTCTTCAGTGTCACATGATCCTTCAGAAATCATTCTAATATGATGATCTGCTGCTCAAGAAACATTTATGATTATTATCAATGTTGAAAACAGTTGTGCTGCTTCATATTTATGTGGAAACTGTGATTCATTTTATTTTTCAGGATTTTTAAAAAGAACAGCATTTATTTGAAATAGAGTCTTTTGTAACATTATCGATATCCTTGCTGTCACTTTTGATCAATTTAATTTAATGTTGTACCTCTCAAAGAGCCAGCGCGGGTTCACCAGGATGCTCACGTCTTCGATGCGTCTGTTGTTGGCGTAATGGAAGCGTTTGGGCAGCTGATGCTTCAGATACGGCTTGATCTGCTGCTGCGGCCGTTTACACTGAAACACAATACCAGCAACACACTCACTGCACAGCATCAACACACACTCACCGCAGAGCATCAACACACACTCACCGCAGAGCATCAACACACACTCACTGCACAGCATCAACACACACACACTCACCGCACAGCATCAACACACACACACTCACCGCACAGCATCAACACACACTCACCGCAGAGCATCAACACACACTCACCGCACAGAATCAACACACACACACTCACCGCACAGCATCAACACACACTCACCGCACAGAATCAACACACACACACTCACCGCACAGCATCAACACACACTCACTGCAGAGCATCAACACACACTCACTGCACAGCATCAACACACACACACTCACCGCACAGCATCAACACACACTCACCGCAGAGCATCAACACACACTCACCGCACAGAATCAACACACACACACTCACCGCACAGCATCAACACACACTCACTGCAGAGCATCAACACACACTCACTGCACAGCATCAACACACACACACTCACCGCACAGCATCAACACACACTCACCGCTGTAAGAATTTGTAGTCTGCCTCGACCCAGATTCCACTCCAAAGTATATTTTCACGAGTTCACACTTACAAATAATCAGATAGTAAATAGTAATAGTATTTGGCGTGCTGTCCGAGGAGAGGGCTCCGAGCTCGGTATTTGGCCCGAACCCAGAGTACTCCCCCCGTATTCCGGTTAACTGTTAACTGTCTGATTAACTGTTTAGAGTAGTGAGATTTAAGGCCCGATGGAGTTCATTTGTGTCTGAATTAGACTAACGGTTATCTTAAAGCAACTAGATAAAGTATAGTCATTGAAACAAGATATTGTGAACAGTTGTTGAATTATCATGGTTCAATAAGATTTTGGAAATGGAAGAAATTATCATTACTGGAATGTTTGACGGGATAGAGAAGGCAGATGACCCATGCAATTGGGCTATGGGTCAATTCAAAAATTCCCCCAAAATGCCTAAGAACAAAGAAGGAAAAATTGCTAATGCATTTCAAGCAGTTTTTGCTTCATACAAAGAGTTTATGATCAAGAATGGCATAACTGAGAAAATCACCAGTAAGACATTGTTAGGAGTCACATTGTGTAACCCAGTTCCAGAAATGCCAGATTTGCAGGAACATAGCTCTGAGGGTTGGGAAAGAGATTTTCGGTCATTCAGCAGTCAAGAATCTGACTGTACAGTTAGATTTCCCATGGCACCAGTTCATGTTACTACAACTGTGTGTGCTAGTGAAGGAAGGGAAGAGATCTGACCACTAGGTCAGAGGATTTAATCCAACTGAATTAGAAACTGTGATCAAGAATATTGGGAAATTTGATCCTGCTAAACAAGATCCATTAGATTTTCTGAAAAACTTGGAGGAATATGCTGAGATTTACAAATTTACAGATGGTGAAGCATGTGTTTTGTTAAGAATGTGCTTATCTGACACATTGTCTGGAGCCTTAACTCAGAAAGTAAAGGACAGAACTGCAAATAAGTCAGAGAGGAAACAGGCACTGCTTGAAGTCTTGGGTGTGATGTCAGTTAATCGGGATAAAATATCTGAGATGCACATGAGGAAAGGAGAGCAACCAGCAGCGTTTTCAGAACGATTATTGGAGGTGTTTAAAACTTTCAGTGGCATTTCTGATATTACTAAGAATGATGTCAGTTTCAAGTCTGCCTTAATTTAACAAATGTGACCCACTCACTCGTTCTGCTGTGTCAATGTTTGTGACACCACTCTCTGAATATAATGACATTATTGCTAAAATGACACAGTTTTACAACAATAATGCTAATGCAAATAATCAAATCTAGACATCCACTTGCTGTCTTTGGCAGAAGAGAATGCTCTGGATTATCTGATGATTTCCATCATAGAACAAGGAGATTTGCAAGAGTAAATTCAGAAGGTGTTATTCTTTGCTATGCATGTGGAAAAGCTGGTCACATTGTCAAGGCATTGTTTGCAGAAAAGGAGGAAAGATCAGGAAGTTCTTTGTTTTGCATGTGGAAAGACAGGACACAAGGCAAGAGAGTGTCACTTTTCACATAAAAGATAGATGGGCTATCATGATTTGCTTAAGAAAATAGGCAATTTAGAAACCCAGTTGGCACTGTTGAAAGGAAATAAAGAAGAAGACATTCACTTAGCCAGACACATCACTGCACGAGCAACATGACTGTAACTCAGTCACAAGCAGATGCTGATATGAATTAGAGAACTGTTTTATGACAGTAGCACATTTTCAAAAGAATGTTTACTATCAAAAGGGGGGTGATTCTTTATTAATTGATTAAACATGTTTTATTGGCATTGATATGTAAATGTTGTTTATGAGAAATGTTTTGCAATAATTTAAAAAATTAATTTAAGACATTACTGATGTTTAATATTCTCTGATTAAACTTCTGTAACTTTGATGTTTTAAATGTGAAAAGATTATTGTGGGGGAAGGGGGCAACCTCTTCTGATTATTGTTTCAGATATAAGCATTGAGAAGTTTATCTGGAATGGGTAACCTCCTGGAGAAAGATGATCTGAAGGACAAGAAGACCAGTTGAACCAGTGGAGCCAGGATACTTTCTCAAGAAAAAGAGCAGTGATCCGTGAACTAGAAACCTGGAGATTTCCAGACCTGCAAGATCCAGAACTCCAGGCCTAAAAGATCATTGAATGTGAGAAGATTCTTGTGGAGAAAAGAGGGTGAAACCTCTTTTTTTTGTTCTTGTTTCAGATACAAGTACGGAGATGTCTATCTGAAATGTGTAACTGTATGGAGAAAGATGATCCGGTCATATGAAGGACAAGAAGGCCAGCGGAACTAATGAAGCCAGGGGACTTCCTTAAGAAAAAAGGACTTCTTAAAGAATCAGCCCGATCAGCCAGGACTTCATCAGAGTGATCACTATAACGGAAAATCCAGAAATTTCTGGACCAGCAAAGATCCAGAACTACAGGCCTAAAAGATCTAGAAATGCTGTGACACACCACAGGATGGATGGAATTGGGGGGAAAAAATGCATAGATTGGAACAATTCATCTAGAAGGACCTGTTTTCCAAATGGAAAAGAATGGACAATGAGAAGAGAAACAAGAGGAGATCAAACCGTTTCAGAGACTACGAACAGATATCTTTCCACCTAGATGGAAAACAAGTGGGCAAAAGGACATACCCACACTAAGAAATGCACAAAGACAGACTCACTGCACATGAAGAGACAAATATATGCATACTCATTTGGATTAGATATATTATTGTCTATTGGATGCATACATGTGGATATAGGATGTCCACACTGAGAAAATGGACATGATACACATGACAAAATGAAAAAGCATGCACACAGACACACACACACATTATATTGTCTATTGATTGTTGATTGTTTGAGTTCAAAACTAAACAATATGCTAATATCACTGAGGCAATGGAAAGACGTTGTGAAGGCTCAACAAGGCCATCTGGTGTAATTTGGGTATGTAACCTATAAAACAGCTGTATGTATTTTTTTATTATTATTTGCCATTGCATTGTGTTATATGTTCTATGTTTTAAACGTCAAATTGCAAATAACTCAATGATTACTTTAGGACACTCCCACTGGTTGTGATGGTCCTTGAATGTCTTCTTACCCAAACCCAAGATGGTTGTATTTCATTTTGCCAAATTTTAGATAAAGTCTCTTTGATAATTCTGCCCAATTGGATGGAGCTGTAACCAGTGTGCAGGAGGTGTCGACCCAATGACGGGTAAGATTCTCCTTTGGCCAGCGGAGGACAACTTAAGGCAGGTCTTCACCGCCACTGAGCACCTGCCCAATAGAGAATGGGAGGTGTAATCTGTGAAAATGGAGTGGTTGTGATGCTTCTTTTGGGCCAAGAGCATCAAAGGGGGGACTGTAAGAATTTGTAGTCTGCCTCGACCCAGATTCCACTCCAAAGTATATTTTAGAATGAGTTTGTCCCCAAAATGGCTTAATTATCATAGAGAAGAAAAAAGTCAACAGTTTTGTTGCTTCTGCATCATTTGGGATAATCACATCCTGAACAAATGGTGATCAGTTGTAGAATGGTAATGGGTGTGGGACCGTGGGAACCATCTCAGACAATGAGGTGTCACAACTTATTAACATACAGACCACAGCTGGTAAAACATGAGAAACTACATTTACATGAAGAGTGGTAAACTGTAAACAGGATAAAAGGCTTGAGATTTGGATGTTCTGGGTTCATTCTGACACCGGTGAACCCAAGGTACTACATGTACTTTGTCACTGCTATGCTGCAATAAACTTCTTCAAGATCTTCAACGTCCTCATCATTTTTTCACCGCACAGCATCAACACACACACACTCACCGCACAGCATCAACACACACTCACTGCACCTCACTGCACAGCATCAACACACACTCACCGCACAGATCAACACACACTCACTGCACCTCACTGCACAGCATCAACACACACACACTCACTGCACACTCACTGCACAGCATCAACACACATTCACTGCACAGAATCAACACACACTCACTGCACAGCATCAACACACACTCACTGCACCTCACTGCACAGCATCAACACACACTCACTGCACCTCACTGCACAGATCAACACACACTCACTGCACCTCACTGCACAGCATCAACACACACTCACCGCACAGCATCAACACACACTCACTGCACAGCATCAACACACACTCACTGCACCTCACTGCACAGCATCAACACACACTCACTGCACCTCACTGCACAGCATCAACACACACTCACCGCACAGATCAACACACACTCACTGCACCTCACTGCACAGCATCAACACACACTCACCGCACAGCATCAACACACACTCACTGCACCTCACCGCACAGCATCAACACACACTCACTGCACAGATCAACACACACTCACTGCACCTCACTGCACAGCATCAACACACACTCACCGCACAGCATCAACACACACTCACTGCACCTCACCGCACAGCATCAACACACACTCACTGCACAGATCAACACACACTCACTGCACAGCATCAACACACACTCACCGCACAGCATCAACACACACTCACTGCACCTCACTGCACAGCATCAACACACACTCACTGCACAGATCAACACACACTCACTGCACCTCACCGCACAGCATCAACACACACTCACCGCACAGCATCAACACACACTCACTGCACCTCACCGCACAGCATCAACACACACTCACTGCACCTCACCGCACAGCATCAACACACACTCACTGCACAGATCAACACATACTCACTGCACCTCACTGCACAGCATCAACACACACTCACCACACAGCATCAACACACACTCACTGCACCTCACCGCACAGCATCAACACACACTCACTGCACAGATTAACACACACTCACTGCACCTCACTGCACAGCATCAACACACACTCACCGCACAGCATCAACACACACTCACTGCACAGCATCAACACACACTCACCGCACAGCATCAACACACACTCACTGCACAGAATCAACATACACTCACAGCACAGCATCAACACACACTCACTGCACAGAATCAACACACACTCACAGCACAGAATCAACACACACTCACTGCACAGAATCAACACACACTCACAGCACAGAATCAACACACACTCACCGCACAGCATCAACACACACTCACAGCACAGAATCAACACACACTCACTGCACAGAATCAACACTCACTCACTGCACAGCATCAACACACACTCACCGCACAGCATCAACACACACTCACAGCACAGAATCAACACACACTCACCGCACAGAATCAACACACACTCACCGCACAGCATCAACACACACTCACTGCACAGAATCAACACACACTCACCGCACAGCATCAACACACACTCACTGCACAGCATCAACACACACTCACTGCACAGCATCACTCACCGCACAGAATCAACACACACTCACCGCACAGCATCAACACACACTCACTGCACAGAATCAACACACACTCACCGCACAGCATCAACACACACTCACTGCACAGAATCAACACACACTCACCGCACAGCATCAACACACACTCACCGCACAGCATCAACACACACTCACAGCACAGCATCAACACACACTCACCGCACAGCATCAACACACACTCACTGCACCTCACTGCACAGATCAACACACACTCACTGCACCTCACTGCACAGCATCAACACACACTCACCGCACAGCATCAACACACACTCACTGCACAGCATCAACACACACTCACCGCACAGCATCAACACACACTCACCGCACAGAATCAACACACACTCACCGCACAGCATCAACACACACTCACTGCACAGAATCAACACACACTCACCGCACAGCATCAACACACACTCACTGCACAGAATCAACACACACTCACCGCACAGCATCAACACACACTCACCGCACAGCATCAACACACACTCACAGCACAGCATCAACACACACTCACTGCACAGCATCAACACACACTCACTGCACCTCACTGCACAGATCAACACACACTCACTGCACCTCACTGCACAGCATCAACACACACTCACCGCACAGCATCAACACACACTCACTGCACAGCATCAACACACACTCACCGCACAGCATCAACACACACTCACTGCACAGCATCAACACACACTCACTGCACCTCACTGCACAGCATCAACACACACTCACCGCACAGATCAACACACACTCACTGCACCTCACTGCACAGCATCAACACACACTCACTGCACCTCACCGCACAGCATCAACACACACTCACTGCACAGATCAACACACACTCACTGCACAGCATCAACACACACTCACCGCACAGCATCAACACACACTCACTGCACCTCACTGCACAGCATAAACACACACTCACTGCACAGATCAACACACACTCACTGCACCTCACTGCACAGCATCAACACACACTCACTGCACAGATCAACACACACTCACTGCACCTCACTGCACAGATCAACACACACTCACTGCACCTCACTGCACAGCATCAACACACACTCACTGCACAGATCACCACACACTCACTGCACCTCACCGCACAGCATCAACACACACTCACCGCACAGCATCAACACACACTCACTGCACCTCACCGCACAGCATCAACACACACTCACTGCACCTCACCGCACAGCATCAACACACACTCACTGCACAGATCAACACACACTCACTGCACCTCACTGCACAGCATCAACACACACTCACCGCACAGCATCAACACACACTCACTGCACCTCACCGCACAGCATCAACACACACTCACTGCACAGATTAACACACACTCACTGCACCTCACTGCACAGCATCAACACACACTCACCGCACAGCATCAACACACACTCACTGCACAGCATCAACACACACTCACCGCACAGCATCAACACACACTCACTGCACAGAATCAACATACACTCACAGCACAGCATCAACACACACTCACTGCACAGAATCAACACACACTCACAGCACAGAATCAACACACACTCACTGCACAGAATCAACACACACTCACAGCACAGAATCAACACACACTCACCGCACAGAATCAACACACACTCACAGCACAGAATCAACACACACTCACTGCACAGAATCAACACTCACTCACCACACAGCATCAACACACACTCACCGCACAGCATCAACACACACTCACAGCACAGAATCAACACACACTCACCGCACAGAATCAACACACACTCACCGCACAGCATCAACACACACTCACCGCACAGAATCAACACACACTCACCGCACAGCATCAACACACACTCACCGCACAGAATCAACACACACTCACCGCACAGCATCAACACACACTCACCGCACAGCATCAACACACACTCACAGCACAGCATCAACACACACTCACTGCACAGAATCAACACACACTCACCGCACAGCATCAACACACACTCACTGCACAGCATCAACACACACTCACTGCACAGAATCAACACACACTCACAGCACAGCATCAACACACACTCACTGCACAGAATCAACACACACTCACCGCACAGCATCAACATACACTCACTGCACAGCATCAACACAATTATTAAAAATACAAAATAGCTATTTATGTCTGAGATGATAAATGGGTGAATTAAATATGCTGCAAGATGAGATCTGAGAGTCTGAATCTGAATACTTAAATAACAGCAGGAAGTATGTAGTGTATACTGTAGTATGCAGTGACACTCACCGACATGTTCGCCACGAGCGCAGCCGCGTCCACTGTTGAACACACACACACACACACGGTTATTCACATACACGTCACTCACAAACAAAGATTATTGGAGTACGTTGTACAAGAAAATTAATTTCAGTCGTCAAAATTTCATGTTTAATTTACCTGATATTCCTTTGTAAGTAATTGTATATTTACTAGCAATTTTTTTTAGTTGTGAGGTGCTATTCTTCTATATTTACTTCTATATAACTTTTTTAAATGATATCTTTATCGCTATAGTATTCGTCTTGGTGTGAACAGGCCTTAAATTCATATACACAAACTTGACAAAGTGCAAAAAACTTTAAAAAAAAGATTTTCTTGTAGTTGTAAATAAAACAAAGATTATTATAGTACATTTTACAAGAAAATACTAAATACTTTCTACATCAAAGTTTCACTTTTAATTCAATATGTCTTGCCATTTCTTTATAATTAATTGTGAAATTTACTAGCAATTTCTGAGTGAAAATTGTTTCTATATCAATTTTTTTTCAGTGTAAGGCTGTTTTGAACTGTGTGTTTCACTTACAAGTGTGTGTTTTGTCTTTTGCTCTGATTCGTCCAAACGGACCCTCATTGACAAACAGATGATCAACATCACCCACAAAATCCTGAAGAGCCTCTTTACGCTCACAGCTGGTCTCTTCCATCCCTGCACACACACAGACACACAAACACACACACACACACACACACACACACACAGGTGAGTGAGGACATTGCATAGACTTCCATTGATTTTATATCAGGTCAATTATATTTTCTATCATCTAACCCAACCCCTAATCCTAAACCCATCACAGAAACATTTGCCAATCAATAAATTATAATAAAAATCTCTTTTGGCTGAGATAAAACTAGTGAGGACCAGTCAATGTGGGCTGTGAAAGTATTTTACAATATAAGTGAGGAAATTTGGTCCTCACAAGTGTAGTCAAAACAAGTACACACACACACACACACACACACACACATTCACATCACATTTGCACATGGAGTGTTTCTTTATGGCTAAACGTGTGTGTGTTTTACCATGATCTGCAACGATGATGATGTTGACACACTGATGAAGGTTGAGCTGCTTGAGGCCGTTCATCAGCTGACCAATGGCTCTGTCCACAACCTGCAGAGCCATGATTAGCTACACACACACACACACACACACGTCAGCATATGTACTGATGCAGAATGTGATTTTTTCCATCACAAATCAGAATTTAAAGCCGTTTTTGACATCAGATCAACACCATCTGCTGCTTCTGACCTTCATATGTCAGACAGGAAGTGATGTGAGAGGAACATCATCAGCTGTATCTAAACTACTGCCATAAACACAGTGTGTGTGTGTACCTACTTAACACTTGTATTATGTTAAAATTCTGGGTACGATCATTGATGATCATGCAATTTTGGATCATTGACCCAATTCAATACATTTCACCAAAACTCACACTATGGAAAAATCAGGTAAAAACAGTAAACTTTTAGAGGGATGTGTATGTGTATGTGTTTGTGTGTCTATGTGTGTGAATGTGTGTGTGACTTGTCTACCCAAGCATTAGAAGACTGGATCTGGCAGACCTGCATGAAAGTCACCACCTGACTGGTCTCAATGGGCACAAAGGCAGATCCAGCAATGCACTGTGGAGTGCTACAAAGAGGTCAGCAGGCACGTAACAATGCTGATGGTCATCCACTGCACCCTGTTCCTCCCCCAGTTGTCTCGACTCCTGTCTTGCCACTGGAACCGGGTGGCCCTGTGATGATGGGTGAGTGTCAAAAGATGTGCTGGGAGCTGTAGTCGCAAACCTGTACACAGGTGGCTCAGGCCATATGGTCGTCTTCCACTGGAACGGGGTTGGTATTAGCTTTCGGCAGTGCCCTGAGCACCGGAGCAGCCCTTTTCTGGATCACACTGCTCACCTCCATAGCCTGAGCAGGGGACTAGAAAAGGTGTCCTAAAAATTGTGCACCTCACCCAATGCCTGACCAGACTGCCGCAGCTGGTGGGTAGCAGCGGTAGCAACTACAAGAAAAAGAATAAGAAAATCAAGGTGTCCCCTCTCACCTTTGGTGCATGGAATATGTGCACTCTGATGGACAAAGCTCAAGTGGATAGACCAGAAAGAAGAAAAGCCCTAGTGGGCAGAGAGCTGGCTCGATACAACACCGACATTGACGCTCTTAGCAAAACTTGCCTCACAGAGGAAGGACAACTGAATGAGTTTGGAGCAGGCTGCACATTTTTCTGGAGCGGCAGTGCTAAAAACAACTGATGTGAGGTTGGAGCCGGCTTCGCCATCAAGAATAACTTAGTCGAGAAACTGTCCAGTCTCCCCAGTGGAGTAAACGACCGGGTCATGGCGTTGAAACTCCTACTGCCCGGAAAGAAACAAGCCTCTGTGATCAGCTCATATGCCCCCACCCTGACCAACCCAGATGATGCCAATGAGAAGTTCTACAAGGAACACAACCTTTTGCCTCCCTTCCCGCAACAAGACATCATGGATGCATCCACGCTCTAAGCACTGGCATCTCATCGACTTCGTCATCGTCAGGAAGAGGAACAGAGCTGACTGTTGGACTGACCACAGACTCATCATCAGCAGGATGAACCTGAGAATCCTCCCAAAGAGATGCCCGCAAGGGAAGACTGCACCAAAGAGTCTGGACATCTCAAAGCTGAAGAAGTCAGAGACCAAGCAGCAGCTGACAGAAGAACTGGAAAACCTGGCTGTCAACATCCAGATCACTGACAACATTAAGGACAGCTGGGCCACCTTTCACAACACAGTCTATGCCTCTGATTATGGATCACTTGGTCCTAGCAAGAGAAAACATCAAGACGACAACAGCGAACAAATGAACAAATTGGCGTTTTTGCTCCAAGGAAGTGTATGGACCCCAACCTGCAACCTCATCCCAAGTTTCGCTGCTGATGGAACAACACAGCTCACAGAGAAATCCCAGATACTTGAGCAGTGGGTGGAGCATTTAGAAGCAGTCCTCAACAATCCATCCCACAACTGTGAAGAAGCGTCATAGTTCGATGTCAATGAGGACCTAGACACCCCTCCTATAATGTCAGAAGTCGACAAAGCCATCAACCAGCTGTCATATGGCAAAGCTTCTGGAGGTGATGCATTACCATCCGAGATCTACAAAGCTTCTGGATCATGCCTGCACAACAAGCTAACAGAACTACTCAAAACAATGTGGGCACAAGGAACTATCCCTTAAGACAGTGGTCTCAAACTCAATTCCTGGAGGGCCGCAGCTCTGCACAGTTTTGCTCCAGCCCTAATAAAACACACCTGATCCAGCTAATCAAGGTCTTCAGGATTACTAGAAACTTTCAAGCAGGTGTGAGTTGGAGCTGGTTGGAGCTAAATTGAGTTTGAGACCACTGCCTTAAGACTTCAAGGATGCCACCATTTTGCACCTCTACAAACGCAAAGGAACCAGACAGATGTGCAACAACCACAGAGGAATCTCACTTCTTTGCATTGCAGGAAAAATCCTCGCAAGAATCTTCCTGAACCAACTCACCGCGCACCTAGAGCAAGACCTACTCCCCGAGAGCCAGTGTGGCTTCAGGAAAGAATGAAGAACAGTAGACATGATATTTGCCGGCTACCAAGAGAAGTGCCAGGAACAAAACGTTGATCTCTACACCACGTTTGTGGATTTAACCAAGGTTTTCGACACCATAAGTCGTGAAGGGCTCTGGAAGATCATGAGCAAGTTTGGATGCCCCAAAAGATTAATTTGCATAGTACGCCAGTTCTGCATGATGGCATGCAGGTTCATGTACTTGATGATGGAGAACCATCTGCTTCCTTACCAGTTACAAACACACTGTTCAGCATAATGTTTTCTGCAATGCTGACAGATGCTTTCCAGGACACTGACTCTGGCATCAACATCAAGTACAGGACAGATGGCAAGCTGTTCAACCTGGGTCGCATTCAGGTCAAGACCAAGGTCCGTGTAGCCAGACTGTGACTTCCTGTTTGCTGACGACTGTGCCCTGAATGTGGGAAGTGTTTGTGACATGCAGGACAGTAGTCCTGTTTGCCCTCCTTTACGCCTCTGAAACTTGGACAGTTTACCAGCGACATGCCAGTAAGCTGAACCGCTTCCAGCTCTGCTGTCTCCACAAACTGTTGAAAGTGAAGTGGCAGGACAAAGTCCCTGACACAGAAATACTCGAATGGACAAGCATGCCTAAATCTCAGCTCCGCTTAGGCTGGACACGTTGTGAGAATGTCCAGCAAATGCCTAGCAAAACGCATCCTATATGGAGAGCTGAAAATGGCAGCATGTTCTCAAGGCGGACAGAAAAATAGGTTCAAAGAGACTTTAAAAGCCTCAATGAAAGACTATGGCATTGATCTCTCTTCATGGGAAGACCTTGTCCTAAAACCCTCAGCCTGGTGCCTTGCTGTAACCAATGGGGCCACGCTCTCAGAGCAGCTGCACATTGAGACAGCAAAGAGAAAAGGGCTGCACACAAAGCCCAAGCAAGAAACAGTCAAATGACAGAGAGCACCCGGGCTCATTTGATCTGCCCACACTGCCAGAGACACTTTTGGCCTTGGATTGGCCCTACCAGCCATCTGCGAACCCATGTTTCCCATCCCTAGACGACATCAGATGAAGTTGGTCATCTTTTTAATGGAAGGATGAACACAAGTGTGTGTTTGAGTGTGTGTGACTATGTATGTGTGTGTGGTGTGTGAGTGTGTAGGTGTGTATGTGTGTGTTCTCACTCCTCCACTGACGGGTCCAAAACTGTGTCCAGAACTATCAGGCTCCTCCAGGTACAGCGTTAAGAAATCCGGCCTACAGGACCAAGAACAGCAGAAACACAGATGAATGATGAAGCTACAGCTGAACATGATCATAATGACCTCAAGTAAATGTTTCTTGATTTAAGAATGTTTAGATGTTTGTACTGGAGTCAGAGTGAACAAAAGTTCTGAAACAAATGCTGTGAAAGCTGTGAAAACAAAGACATGAAGCAAAACAGATCCTGCAGATACAGGCACGTGATCTGATGAAGACATGATGAAGATGATTTTACCGTTTATCCTCTGGTAACTGCAGCCACCGTAGAACAGTGAAGATCCTCTCCTCATATGGGACCTTACTGCGCACACACACACACACACACACACACACACAGAGTATGCGATGGGTGATTAATGGTTCAAATCTGAGCTGATAAACTAAACGTGTGTATGTTTGAATGCAGGTAGATTTGACTTGTCAACTAGAGATTGATTTCAGCTGAAATATTGACTTACTGACAAGTACAAATATCTGACAAAGGACTCAGAAAAATAAGGTTTTTTTTTTCTTTCTTCTTTCTGATGAACATAATCAGAGTTATATTAATAAATATTCTGACGCATCCGAGCTTTATAAAGGCAGTGAACGGGAACAACGAGTATGAAACTCAAAAAAGTGCATCCATCCATCATAAACGTACTCCACACGGCTCCGGGAGTAAGAAAAATATTCATATTTAACAAGTTATAAAGTAAAATAACTACGGCCTTCTATATTCAACTTCATGGATGGAGACACTTTCTTCAGCTCATACTCGTTGATCCCGTTCACTGCCATTATAAAGCTCGGAAGCGTCAGGATATTTATTAATATAACTCTGATTATGTTCATCAGAAAGAAGAAAGTCATATACACCTAGGATAGCTTGAGGATGAGTAAACCTTGGGCTAATTTTCATTTTAAAGTGAACTAATCTTTTAAGTTTATTATTTTGACCCCATCAGCAGATGTTTGTTTGTTTAATTGTTTTAAGCAGAAACTTCCTTAATTCTGAACAATTCAAGACTTAATATCTTCAGTCATTTCTCTTCTCCAGTAAATGTATCTTGATTTAAGAATTTAAGAATTTAAGAACTTGATTTAACAATTATCTTGATTTAGATATTTGTGCTGGAAAACAAGACAGAAACACTGAAGAAGAACATCATTTCTTTGCAGAGCAGGCAATTCGACCAGAATTTTTATGCAGGGAATGGGAGAAAGATGTCGACATTTTGGATTCGGACGGCAATAAAATTACAGAGTAGACCCTGTTAATGTTAAAAATACCTTGAGAATGAGAGTGAGATTTTTTAACAATGATTAAATCAAAACAGGACGAGTCAGAAACTATCTGGTGAACACAGGATATTTCCCTCAAATCTCCAGCTGTGAAGAATCTCTCAACCATATTACAAAACAAAGTGTTTATACTATCAGGATGAATCTGACGCACAAACCGCCTTGCTGAGACTCATATTTTGCTCATCTACACCACATTATGTGTGCGTGACGTAAACTAACCCGTCATAATTCATGAAGATATTTGGAGAACTCCCATTTATGGGCACATCGGATCCTGGCCAGAAGAACGTTCCGGCTTTCAGCCCCTGATACATGGCTGTGTTCCAGATCTGCGGGCAGAGGTCAGGGGTCAGAGGTCAGTACAGGGGTGAGTGTGTGTGTGTGTGTGTGTGTGTGTGTGTGTGTGTGTGTGTGGGTTTGTACCGGTTGTCCCTGGTACCATCTGGAATTGTTTTTCTCACTGTTGGACAGACTGAAGGAGGCGTCGAACACGGGGTCGTACATGTTATTATCCACCAGCCCATGTGACTCGGCGTACAGACCCTGCACATGACAACACACCTTTGACATCACTTCCTGCACCACACACCTACACATTCATATTCACTCATTCTGCAGACGCCTTCACCCACAAGGCCTTGCAAACGAGTAACATCAAGCAATTCATCACAGTATTCAAAATCTGATATATTAATAAACAATCTAGAGCCCTAAATAGTACACAAGAGAAGAATTAGCACACCATATCATAGTACACTTGAAATAGCACCCATAAGCATTTACAATATCAAAGGAGGTGTTTTTTTAAAAAAGTAACTTATGTTTACTTGATTATCCAGACATCATTTATTATAAAAATCATGAGTATCAATTATGATCATCAGGTTTATTTGTTCATCTGTCAATCATCATTGTATTGCATTATATGTTTTAAAACTACAGAGATCTGATCATAAAACTGAGCATTTAAATATCATCTTACTAAGACATATTATTGGCAGATATTGATATTTATATCTCATGATCTTTATACATGAGTCATGATAATGCAGTATCACTTTTGCTCTGGAAGTTTGTGAGAAAAACTTGATAAAATGGCAAAGTGCGTCTGTGAAGCGTGTGGTTTGCGTGTGTCACGACTCACTGTGACTATGGAGTAGTGGTTAGGAAAAGTCTTACTAGGGAACACGGCCTGCATGAAGGGTGTCGATGTACCACACTTTCCTGAACAACACACACATACACAATACAGTTTAATACTGAGATTCAGTGTATTAAATGAGTGTGTTTGTGTTTGACTCACTGATCTTGTCCAGCACTGGCACTAGTGAGCCCCACGTCTGCATATATTCGGCTCTTAAACCATCCAGAGAAACCAACAGCAGCGGCTGCCTCTTAAAACTACACACACAAACAAATAAAAACTACTAAATGTGTCTATCTGGCCAAAGATTTTTTCAAATCTATTTGTCAACAAACCAGGAGGAGAGAGGAAATCAGATCTGCCTCCACTGCCTTTAAAGCATTCAATTGATTCACCATGATGCGGTGCAGTGATTCAAGTGATTCATTTGAGTCAGTGGTGTGTGTGTGTGTGTGTGTGTCACCTGGCAGGACAACTGGCTGTGTTCATGTTTGCACACTCATCCTGAACCCACTGCGTTTCTCCTGCATCACAAACACACAATCCACACACAAATGACATGTGACACATTGAATTAAACATGAAATTTTGAAGGAGAAAGACTGAAATAATCTGTATTTATAATTTGTAGATCTCCGTTTCATCAGAATGTAAGTGTGGTTTAATTAAACCACGAATCCAACTCAACAAATCAAACTGAGTCCAAAGTTACTGAAGCACAGACTCAGAGACGAAGACTCACCCTTACAGACGCTGTTGTAGTTTGAGCAGCAGTCTCCAGCGCTGATACAGTCATCAGAGCAGTGACACTTACTGTCCGACAGGCGTGTCTCTCCACAGCGCGACGTCGTACAGTCCCAGCTCTGGGCTGGAACATTGCAAATACCACACACATTACTAACATCACATCACTAACATCATTATAAACTTAAAGTCACACTTTATATTAGGTGTCCTTAACTACTATGTACTTATAAAATGACTATAAAATGAGCTATGCAGACAAATGTTAAAAACGCAGGTTTAAAAAGAGAAAGACACATGATAAATCAAAGTTCAGCACAAGCAGCTTTTCCTCAAGCAGAGATGAGGCATTGAGATATTATGAACATTAACATCATGATTTCCTGTAAAGCTGCTTTGAAACAATGATAATGCACTATATAAATGTCATCATGTCATCCACAGAAATACAAAAACACACACAGCACTAAAATAATGCAGTAAACATTCATTCACCAACATAAAACCCTAATGTACATAACAGCTATTTCCATGAAAAACCATCAAATGTGAGCTGTCACAGAGAATTCTGGGAATGTAAATTATAAGGTGACTTGCACAATTTTTGGAAGCGACTAAGAACATTTAACGGTATTTTACTGTAAAATGACATGAAATGTCCAGTTAGATCTATTCGTTTTTCAAGAGAAATTACTGATGATTAACTGTTACATTTTTATAGTTGACAATTATGACAAATATCAGACATGAACTGTAAAAAAAAAACGATTGTAATTTTAACAGTAAATGTTACAGTGTTTGTCTGATATTTGTCATAATTACTTTTAATTGCGTTCATTGTTCAAAATGTTTCAAAAATATCAATCAATCAAACAAACAAACGTCATTTAACTTGAAAATGAAGGAATATGAAAGAATGAGATGAATATTCTGGGAAAGGCTGGTCGACTACATCCACACTTCTTCATTTATCAGATGCTTTCAGAGTGAGTAATCCATTCATTCAGAAAACATTAATCATTAACTGAACTGAGTACGCTGCAAAAACTGATGTTCTTCCTCAGCACAAATATCTAAACATTCTGACATCAAGACACATTTCCTGGAGAGGCAAAATGACTTCAGGTATTAAGAATGTTTAGATATTTACACCAGAAATCAAGACAAAAATACTGAGGAAGAACTGCTGAAGCTAGCAGGTCTGGCAGATGTTCAACTAATAAACACTAGTTGAACATCTGCCAGACCTGCTAGCTTCAGCCTGCTGTAACTTGTGAAGATGTTTACAGAGCGAGGCGCTCGTCCGCTCAGATAACACACAGTCACACTGCAGGATCAGTGTGAGACCGTCACTCACCGGGCAGGAGACAGATGTCCTTGTAGTCATGGCAACAGCTGCCAGTGTCCACACACTGTCTGTCACAGCGGCAGGTGGCAGGAGATGCATCGAACGGCTCATAGCAACGATTCCTGCAGGACACCAACACGTCTGACACACACACACACACACACACACACACGTCAGAGGAAACATCTGAACTCAGGATCATATCCTGTTTGCTTGGCAGCCATGGACACTTAGGTAATAATATAACAATCATTTCACTCAGGCTTCATAAAATTATAATGAAAAGATTATAATTTTGTGCTTGGGACATGGATTTTAATGATGAGACTTTTGTTTTTGTAATCATGCTCTCAGAAATTATTTAAACAAAAATTTAGATTTATCGGCCAATATATTGGTTATCGGCTTTCAGATATAAAGAATTATCAGTTATCGGTTTCTGCCAAAACTTTCATATCGGTGCATCTCTACCTCCTGATACCGATAGTTTGATTTTCTTAAAGAAAAAAAATCTCTCCCAAATAATGAAACGATACAGGGATCCTCTCATTTGCTACATTACTATAATATTAGAGGTTACAATTATATTCAACTGCTGTTTATTTTTTAGGGCCGAGCACCGATGGTGGGATGGTGTGATGGTGTGAGGACTCTACTGTAATCGCTCAGTCAATTCTTCTTCTTCTCCGAAATGAATCGCATTTTTGAGGGCCTAAACATGCTCCAAAACTCATGAAACTTTGCACACGCGTCAGAAATCGTTAAAATTTACGTCTGTTATGGGTTTCAGAATTAGGTGTGACAAAATGGCTCGATAGCGCCACCTACAAAATTTCAATAAAGCGCCATTCACGCTAAGTTTCACGTACAGGTATGAAATATGGTAGACAGATGTAACAGCCCAATACCTACAGAAAAGCCCCTGGGTGCAAAATCTGTAAACCCAACAGGAAGTCAGATATTTTGAATTTTCTAACCCATTTCCAGACATTGTACCTTAACGAACTCCTCCTAGAGCTTTAATCAGATCAACATCATATGTTGTCAGTCTAATCTTAAGGCCTTAGTGATGATAAATATTAAAGATCTTGAGTTTTCACTGAAGGGCGTGTCCGTGGTGGCCTGACAAAGTCTGATGTTTCGCAATGAAAGAGGAAGCTGTTGTAACTCAGACATACAATGTCCGATCTGCCCCAAACTTCACGTGTGATAAGAGTCCTGGCCTGAAGACATCTACATGCCAATATTCAGTTAGTCATAGCCCCACCTGCTGACAACAGAAAATGGCATGCTTTGCACAATAATTCACTCCCAGAAACACATTTGTATATGCCACGGAGTACCAAACATACTAGAAACGTTAAATCATGCAACACTTGGCTAAGTACTAATGTACGAGATTAACTCAGGATACAATGTCCGATCTGCTCCAAACTTCACATGATTGATAATAGTCCTGGCCTGAAGACATCTACATGCCAATATTCAATAATAGTCAAAGCGGCAACTGTTGGCAGCAGGAAGTGTGGCACGTCGAAATGACTTTGCCATATTTCAAATGTATTTACTCGCTTACATGCATGTCGCCCACTCTTCACTGTTTTCCTGAGGCCTCCGGGTGGTGGTGGCCCTGGGTGCGAGGGCCCTTTCATCGCTGCTTGCAGCTTTAATTAGATATAATAATTACACTCAAAAAACTAAAATATTTATATACAACGCTGCTGCTATTTTTCATAAACACTTGTTTTCATGACAAATTTATTCAAACATATATCATTAACAGTAAATAATCCCCTAGTGTTTTTATAGCTAACTAACAAACTTTTCTGAGGTAAATGTGACATAATGTGAATTATTGTTCACAAGTTGTTTTATTGATGTCTTTCTGCGGTCGAAACACTGATTAATTGATTACACAAAACATGATTCATTTCAGTAAGTTGTACTGTATCTTTCAACATACCTTCTGATGTTCATGCATGTCTTTCAAGATATAACTTGGGAGTAAAGAGGAAGAGACTGAGGCACTACAGCGATCTGTCACGACACGTCAAAATGCCATTCACTGTTTGAATTTCATGATGGACAGAATTTGAAAGCTGAGACTTTGTTTCTTCACAAGTAACAAGCATAAAGCTCTTTGTGATTATTGGATGTGAGGCGCAACAAATAATGTTTGTTGTAAGGAAAAAGCGCAGAACAGCAACCCTGAACTACGGGTGATTCAGAGGGTCAAACAGAGCTTTAACATCACTGATTTTTAACTGTCAATGCTTCGTCTTGTTAACTTGCCCTAAATTCAACACAAGAGAGATTTTCTTCACACACAGTATGAGTTGCGGTTTAACTCGTTTTTCCACCCCTTTTGATTGACAGGATATAATCGGCCCTGATCATCGGCTGTTTTTAAACAATTGGCTGATTGCCAATAGTGAAAATAATTGCTTTACAAAAAAAAAAAAAAAAAAAAAAAAAAAAAAAAAAATGGCCTAATATAATTTTCTATAAGCAAAATATGCTGTATTATCTTGTAATTGTGTTTGTTTCTCACCTTTATTCCTGCAGTCCTGCAGCTGGAGACCGAGACCCAAACCCAAACCCAGAATGATCACCAGCACACACGCCGCCAACAGCACCGCCAACTGCACACACACACACACACACACACACACACACACACACACACACACACAGGTTTGTTTAGCTATCTTAGTGAAGACATTGCAAAGACTTCCACTGATTTTATATCAGGTCAATGATATTTTCTATCCCCTAACCCAACTCCTACTCCTAAACCCATCACAGAAACATATGCAAAACACTAGATTTAAATTAAAACATCTTTTGGCTGATTTATGAACCTTGTTAACTATTGAGGACAAGTCAAATGTCCTCACTAGTGGGTTTGGTCCTCACAAGTATAGTCAAAACAAGCACTTTAGTACTAAAGTACTAAACAAAGACTAAATAAAAATTGTACAGGATTCCTGTTAAGACTATAAAACAGTATTATTATACAGTCATTCAGAGACTATAAGGAATCTGCAGAAGATGAGTCAAACATGAGTCAGTTGCATTAAATGTTTAGATTAGTCTTACAAGTAGGTTTTATATTTGTTTCTTTTTGGTAAGTCAGTTGCTTAAAATAGGCTCCATGTCAACCTTCCTCGCTCGCTGTAACACTAACCTGAGCCACTTCCACACCAGACACACGCCACAGTGACTGCTCTTTAATTACGGATATGATGAGAGAAGCACGAGCGCAATTTTCCACAAAAACCACCCCTCAGGTCCAAAATATAAACACTTACAACAGGGTTACCACAGTGAATCAGAGTAAGACAAACACACTTTTTAGAAGAAGGATTGATGGTGTTTTGACTCGTTATTGAAATTTTGAACAAAAAGTTACATAGTGTACCTTTAAATTAGTGATCAGAAAGTCAAAGTGTCATTACTGCTTCACATGAGTGTCATAATCAAAAAGAGTTGCATTTTTATATTTCACATCACATTTCTTCGTTCTTTAAATGATCTGTCTGGACACAATTATTATTACATAAAACTGAATCATTAGTTTAATTGTTATATATACACAATTATTATTGTATTTTTACAAATTACATTTAATTCAACAAACTCTTCCATGTTGCATACTTACAAATGCATTTCATAATTTAAATAATACATTATATAATGATAATACATAGCCTGCGACAGATGGACGTTCTTGTTTATCACACACACACGTCATCAGGTTTACATGTCCATAAAAATGAAACGACACAGTACAAAAGTTCAGACTTTGTTTTTTGACTCTTCATCTGTGGATGGATTTCATACTTTCATTGTCTTGTTTTCCAGCTCAAATATCTAAACATTCTTAAACCAAGATACATTTACTGGAGAAGAGAAATGACTGAAGATATTAAACCTTGTTTCATGAGAAATGCATCAAAATTGAGTTTTGAACAAGAACAAATATGTCAATAGAGTCAGAAAAATCAACCTAATTAAAAGTGAAAAGAAGATTATTTTTCTGACTCCACTGATATTTATTCTTTATTCTGATGATTTTTCAGAAGCCAAGACTAAATAGGGCATAAATTAATTTTATTTATTTGTTAATTTTACTTTTATACATTTACAGGCTGCCTGGCTCCTGATGTGTGTGTGTGAATAAATGAACGAATTAAATCAACAGACTCAGGATGTGATGCAACATGAGCACTTCACGTTATTCATCATCTGACTGATCCTCCACAGAAACAAAGATGTTTCTACAGGAATAATAAACCGTATCCCGTAGGATCTTACAGGACTGTTTTACCGGTAATGAGCAGAAAAGAGTCTCAACTCACCAGAAGAACCTTCTTTTTCTTCTTGTTCTTGAAGTCCATCGTGGCGTCCAGAGGAAACTGAGACACTCGCACACTGTCAGACCTTCTGCAGGAGTGTGTGTGAACTCTGTACTGTGTTTGTGAACAGTAGCTGATAACACACACACACACACACACACACACACACACACACACACACACACACACACACACACACACACACACACACACACACACACACACACACACACACACACACACACACACACACACACACACTCACTCACTCACTCTCACTCTCACTCATATTCACACATCAACAGAGCTTTCCTGTAGCTCAGTGGTTAGAGCAATGCCAAGGTCACGGGTTCGATCCCAGGGATTGCACATACTCAGATACAAATGTATAGTATAATGCAACGTAAGTTGCTTTGGATAAAAGCGTCTGCCAAATGCATAAATGTAAATGTAAACAGAATCACTGGCATAAAGGAGAAGCTGATAAAAACTCTGCTATTTACATTTAGTCATTTAGCAGATGCTTTTCTCCAAAGCGACTTACAAATGAGAGTATCTGAAGCAATCAAATCGACACGAGTACAACAGTATGTACTTTTAATACAAATAGAATAGAAAACGAAAAAAGCAATATAAATAAAAAGTAAGTGCTAATATTACTGGGTCAAGTGTTGACGAAAAAGTTTGTCTTTAGCAGTTTTTTGAAAATGCTCGGACAGAGCGTGGCAGATCATTCCACCAGCCGGGAACAGACCCGGAGAAGGTCCGTGAGAGTGATTCTGTGCCCCTTTGGGATGGCACCACAAGACGCCGTTCACTTGCAGAAGTGAGTTTAGGTATAGTGGTGCAGAACCAGTGGTTGTTCTGTAGGCAAACACCAGAGAGCATAGAGAAGGAGGGGAGAATTTGTCTGTTTTCAGTTAAAATGTTTTTGGCAGCTGATTGTTGTTATTTTATGAGTGAAGAATGTGGCAAAGTCAGAGCTGATGTGGGAGGAGGGCAGAGAAGAGAAGAGAAGGTTATGAAAAGTGTATGGGAATCATATTTTAGTAATCATCATGAATTAGAGCTACTTTAATTTTATTTTTCATGACATCAACATCAAATTTTGAACACAACTTGGTTAGACATGTGGCTTTGATTTTCTAGCAATTTTAGAGTCCAACTTATTTTGTAAATTAAATATTTTATGTTAAATAAAAAAATGTTTAAGTTTACTATAAAATACTGCATTAAACTTCTATAACTTTTTTACACTTTCATTTTTTTAACCTCAGGTGTGTTTTCCAAAGCATTCATAAATCACAACATTTATAACATCTATAATCTACAATCTATCACAGTTAAACGGTCCTGTGACGAGTTTATGAGTTCACAAACATTCCCTCAATAAATTCACTTTTTTTCAAGGTTGTAAATAAAGCATTGATTATTGAGCATTAAGATTATTGAAGTACGTTTTACAAGCAAACATTATTTCAGTTTTTCTACTTCAAATCTTCACATTAATTCAGTGTTACTTGCCGTTTCTTTGTCATTATTTGTAAAATTTACTAGCAACTTCTGAGCGAAAATTGTTTTAAAGTAAATCCTACGCCGAATGTTTATTCAGTGTACGAGCTGATGAAAGTGTGAAGGACACTGAAACAGTGACTGCAGCACGTGTCGTGATAATAATCAGAGCAAACACAGCGTTTCTGCAGATAAACTGCTGTAAAGAACATGAGGCGATTCTGAGGAACACGTCACTGTTAATGAATGACCGCTGCTGATTATCACACGCATTATCTGTGTTTTATTCTGCTAATAAAAAGGGCAGAGTGAAACACACACACACATGTGTGAACAGCAACATGTGACACACCATGTTTTACTGACAGTTTTCAATTTTATTGATGGAACGAAATCATTAATGACACTCATTAGTAAGACAGAGCATCACTCGCTCAGAATCATAAGTCACATAACTTCTGCCACCAATAGGAAGCAGTGATTCACTATCACTTAACGCACACAAATTCACCGTTCACACTTGTTTCCTCATATTTTCACGTGCTAAAGACGATCCAGAGTGGACAGAAAGAAACCAGCATGACAAATACTACAAACACACACACACAGGCACACACACGCACACACACACACTCTGTGCTTATGCTGCGTTCACGCCACGTCGTAATTACCATGATTACTAAACGACAAGTGTTTCTATGACAACATAGAAATTAACAACAAAAAATCTGTGCAATTTCAGTCATCAATAGACAAACGGCAACACAAGGAAACACTTCACAATAAGATCCCACTGGTTAACAAACTAGTGAAATTATCTAAACATTCTTAGAAAAAATATCTGCAGATGGAGTCAGAAAAATCAACTTAATTCAAACTTAATTCAAAGAATGAGATGATTTTTCTGATATTTGTTGGTTTCACTTCAATTTGATGAATTTTTCATTAATCAAGTCTTTCAGTCATTTTTTTCTCCAGTAAATGTATCTTGATTTAAGAATGTTTAGATATTTGTGCTGGAAAACAAGACAGAAACACTGAGGATTTTTGCAGTGCAAAATTAATAAATGCAGCAGAAGTATTTTTTATAGTTAGTTCATGTTAACTAATGCTAACATATGGAACCTTCTGAAAAGTGTTACCAAGTCACTATGCAAATGCATTATTAATAAACTTGTTTATTTGGCGTGACATTAGACGGTTATTCAGATCTGTGCTATAGTGACTGTATCGTATGTCTTTCATTTATTCATCTTGCATTATTTAGAGATTAACAAAAATCAATTCTACTAAATATATTGTGAAATAACTACTGAACTATATTTCATGCTGAAGCCACCGCGGCTGTGACTGAGAATCTCCGGTAATCCCGACATGGCGTGAAGGCACGTTTCTTGACGAGAGGAAGTGGAGCTGTCGGTGTGTGTTGTGAGCAGTGAGACGGTTTCATCATTATTAGTTTGAAGGTGAATAATAAATATGACACAGTGTATAAAACTATACAGTGAGAGCGTCAGGTGCGGTGGTGTCAGACGTTACGTCAGACATCGTCCTCGAAGGTCCGCATGTGTGTTTTGAGCGCCAGCACGCGTGTGTACGGCAGCGCGGTGGAGCGGTAGAAGTCCAGGCCCGTGAGGAGCTCCACGTCTCGCACGCGTGCCGTGTGTAACTTCAGCAGATCCTCCACCCAGCGCGACTCATCCTCCCAACTCTACGGGGAAACAACAGGGTTTCATTACAAATGACAAAATGGTTTGAGGAAGTTGAGGAAGCAAAATCAAAAGACAAAACTCATTTTGATTATTATGGGTTAAGAATTCAACTAATCAAACATTTAAATGTTCAAACATTGAAACATTTAAATATTAAAATATTAAAACATTCAAATATTCAAACATTTCAACATTTAAATGTTCAAATATTCAATTTTTAAAATGTTCACATATTCACACTTTCAATTATTCAAATATACAAACATTTAAATGTTCAAATATTAAAATATTCAAACATTCAAATATTAAAATATTAAAACATTCAAACGTTCAAATATTTAAATATTCAAAAATTCAAATGTTCATATATTAAAATATTAAAATATTTAAATGTTCGAATATTCAAACGTTCAAACATACAATCATTTAAATATTAAAACATTCAAATATTCAAACATTTAAATTTAAATTCAAACATTCCATTATTAAAACATTCACATATTTACTTTCAATTATTCAAACATTCAAACATTTAAATGTTCAAATATTAAAACATTCAAACGTTCAAATATTCAAACATTTAAATATTAGTATGTTCAAGCATTCAAATTTTAAAAAATAAATATATTAAAACGTTCATATATTAGACTATTCAAACATTCAAACATTTAAATATTAAAACATCAAACTGTGCCGTGACTCGTTCATTACCACAGTTTCATTTTGTCATTCGTTTCATATTTCTGCAATCAAAATGTTATGTTTAAGACATATGCAATTGCTGTTTTAAATGTGTTTACTGCCCTGATCAGCATTAAACTGTGGAACTTTGACCTATTTTTTTTTTGGGAATATCTGAGATTTCTTTATGCAAACTGGAAAAACGATAGAAATAAGATGATTTGGTAAAGTCTGCAGTGACACAGGCGGTTCAGCAGCAGGTCATCAGTGGTGAATCAGTTGTGACAGTGCAGTTAAAGTAAAACAGCAGTTGCTTCACCTTTACACCACTTTACACAACTCACATCTGACCGTTACTGAACCACAGAGTGGGTCAGTAACGGTCTGGCTGTTTGATAAGAAAGAGACAATGTACTTTAACAATCCTTAATAAACTGTTGCATCGTGACACTGAGGAACAACTGATGACGGCATGGTTTGATGTTGACCAATCCTTGGAAAGGGCCGTTTATTGTATTTATATAGATTAAGACGTTGCTGATCTGTTCTGAAGCTCTAGAGGAGACACACGTGAGATTACTGGGCTGTTTTCCACAGGAGAAACAGTGGAGGTGACTCTGAGACATGATCAGTGTTCGGTGTTTCCTATGTTTCAGTAACGGTCACATGTGAGTTGTGTAAGTGGTGTAAAGGTGAAGCAACTGCTGTTTTACTGTAACTGCACCATCACAACTGATTCACCACTGATGACCCGTCTGCTTCTGAGCCACCTGTGTCACTGCAGACAAACCGTGGAAATACTTTATTTCCATAGTTTTCCCTGTTTGCATAAAGAAATGTTAGATATTTCCAAGAAAAATGAAACCCCTCCTTATTCTGCTGATTCATAAAGCAGTGTCACAGTAGGTGACATGACAGCTGTGTGTGTGTGTGTGTGTTGTGGTCTGGTTTCTATGGACTCTAAACAGCTCCATCTGCTGGTCAAACCTTTAGAGCTACATTATATAAATAAATATGCTGAACATATTTATACATATTTATATATATATAGCTTTGTGTGGTGGTTCTTTATATGACTCATCTCCATGGGTGAGTCATTATTTATGCATGACCCTTTTCTGCCATTGGCCACGCCCACCTCTGCTAAGAGTAGGCCTTAGATGAGGCCTCTCATAGAGTATTGTGGCAGAGTTGTACTCCTCTTGCTTTAGAGTTAAGGTGGTTTTACTGAGTACCTGGCCTGTTGGCTGAGAGTAAAAAGTGCTTTTACTGAGTACACTTTTGAGTGGCTTGCCTCTCAGGGTTAACTTTTGTGTTAAACCGCTCTGTTGTTCAGTTTTTCTGCATTTGCTACCTTGAGTTTGGTTTTTCCTTTAGCTCTAGTTGAGCTAAGTAGTTTCCTCGTAAGTAACTTGGTTCTATTTTGCTCCTAGAACTCCAGTGGCCGCTAGTCTCGCGCCGCGTGTTGATAGGTAGGCCTTCAGGGCCTCCTTTGTTTATATGCTGGTGTATGTTCTTGTATACTCCTCTCGCTCAGAGAGTTGGAGGTGCTTTACTGAGTATACTGCTGGTTGGCCAGGGCCCCAGGTGACTTATTAACCTCCTTTGTAGTTTTGTTATTTGTTCTCCTCGGAGCTTGAAAACACTGCCATGGGCTGATGCCACGTGTCCGACTGAGGTTATAGGCCCTGTTCGGGGCCTTCTTTAGTGCATGTTGGCGTATGTTGTACTCCTCTTGCTTTAAGAGTAAAAGGTTCTTTTACCGAGTACACTGCTCGTTGGATTGTGTTGGATGGACTGCTACGTGGGCACTCACATGGGCTTTATCTGCTGCTACTAGGTCAGGTGCGATTGTCAGGCGCTGAGTAGATCCTAGGATTGAGCAGAGTATACGCCCCTCAATACGAGGGTTCATAGCACTCAGCTGAGTTCTGCTCTCCAGGATGCCCGTCTCTACGCATGGGTTTGAGTTGCTTGCTGCCTTCTTGCAGTCACTCTTACCTGCTCTCTTCTATGAAGTATGTGTTTTGAGATTCTGTATTCAGACAGGGTTGGCTAAGATTAGGTCTGTCCTCCTCGGAAAAGTTGGTCCCAGAAGCCTTGAGCGGCCTTGGTAGGCTTTCTACGGAAGGCCTCTTTGAGGCTCAGCTTGGGCTGTTGGCCGTAGGGAATGCTGTCACTGACAGCCTTGTGTGAGCCGAGGGTGAGTTGCTGGCGTTTCCTTCGAAACTGCTTGACGTTTGTCTCGGCCATATTTTTTGGCATGCACTCTCCTTAAGCATGGTGGCATGGGTAAATCGTTCCCCATAGCGTTTCAAACGCAGAGCGAGTTCCCTTTTGAAAGGGAATGTCTCAGGTTACGTATGTAACCATGGTTCCCTGAGAACAGGGAACGAGACTCTGCATTGCCCTGCCATGCTTCGGGCTGCCTGCTGAACAGTCCCTCAGACGATAAGATTCTGACTGTTTCTCCAGGTGCTCCTTATATACTTCCGGGTCGCGCCATATGATGCTTGATACTTGGCTTTCAGACGTCGGCTCACGTGTGACGTTCCCCATAGCGTTTCAAAAGCAGAGCGAGTTCCCTGTTCTCAGGGAACCATGGTTACATACGTAACCTGAGACATGTTCTATGTGAATATATTGTAAAATGTAATTTATTCCTGCTGAATTTTCACCAACATTAATCCGGTCTTCAGTGTCACATGATAAAATTTAATCTGAACACGTTTATAAGTTGGTTATTTGATGAATAATGATTTCTTCATGAAAACATTCATTGTGTGTGTGTGTGTGTGTGTTACTGACGTTGCAGCTCTCGCTGTTGTCCACTCTGTGTGGCAGGATGAAGCATGTGACCCTCAGATCTCCCTCACACTCGTCCAGCGTGTCGTTGAGTTCCTCACAGCTGCTGATGATGCTGTAGAAATGAGTGGGGATGTAGACGGAGCCCGCCGCATGCCTGACACACACAAACAACAAATATATAATTCAATATTTAAACAATTATAAATATAGTTATATATAATACATTTATAGAGAAATAAATACTTGTATTTAAAATAATAAATTAATAAATAACATTTATGACAAAATTATATATATATTAAATTAATATACATAAACACTTATTTTTAAAATAAATATTTTATATTATTAAATGATATAAATATTAAATAAAAAATGTATTTTTTATATTAAATAATAATAATGAATTATAGTTAATTAAAATTAAATAATAATTAATTATCTGAATATATAATTAAGTACTTAAATAGTTAAATTAGACTATATTTATTATATATAATAAAGTTACTGTATATTTACACTACCAGTCAAAAGTTTGGACACGGTAAGATTTTTAATGTTTTTAAAAGAAGTTTCGTCTGCTCACCAAGGCTGCATTTATTTAATAAAAAATACAGTAAAAACAGTAATATTGTGAAATATTATTACAATTTAAAATAACTGTTTTCTATTTGAATATATTTTATAAAGTAATTTATTCCTGTGATCAAAGCTGAATTTTCAGCATCATTACTCCAGTCTTCAGTGTCACATGATCCTTCAGAAATCATTCTAATATGATGATCTGCTGCTCAAGAAACATTTATTGTGTACAATATTTTCTTTCAGGATTCTTTGATGAATAGAAAGTTCAAAAGAACAGCATTTATTTGAAATATAATCTTCTGTAACATTATAAATGTCTTTACTGTCACTTTTGATCGATTTAATGCATCCTTGCTGAATAAAAGTATTAATTTCTTTAATTTCTTTTCAAAAAAATAAAAATAAAAATTCTTACTGACCCCAAACTTTTGAACGGTAGTGTATAATGTTACAAAAGCTTTGTATTTCAGATAAATGCTGTTCTTTTGAACTTTCTATTCATCAAGGAATCCTGAAAAAAAAGTACACATCTGTTTTCAACATTGATAATAATCATAAATGTTTCTTGAGCAGCAGATCATCATATTAGAATGATTTCTGAAGGATCATGTGACACTGAAGACTGGAGAAATGATGCTGAAAATTCAGCTTTGATCACAGGAATAAATTACTTTATAAAATATATTCAAACAGAAAACAATTATTTTAAATTGTAATAATATTTCACAATATTACTGTTTTTACTGTATTTTTAATTAAATAAATGCAGCCTTGGTGAGCAGACCAAACTTCTATTAAAAACATTAAAAATCTTACCGTGTCCAAACTTTTGACTGGTAGTGTATGTAAATATTTGTATTTAAAATAATAATTTAATTTGACATAATTTAAACTGGATAGACATGTTAATAAACATAACATGAGGGTCATGGATGCAGACAGACCCGCCGCATGACAACAACTGAAATCAGCTTAGTCTCCACAAAAAAAAAAAACACAACAATTTTATAATATTTTATATTATTAAATAATAATATAAAATAGTATTAAATTATATTTAAATATAAATTAGTTTATAAATAAATATTTATTATATTTTTATATAATCAATATATTTATATTTTAAAAAATAAAATAATATTTTATATTATTAAATAACAATTTTATATTAATTACATTTAATGTAATAATTTAACAATAATTTAAACTTAAAAAGCATGAGGGTCAGGGTTAGCGTTAGGAAACAGTGTCATGAGGTCAGTATTAACTCTTTCCCCACCATTGACAGAATTTTTGGCTTTCGGTAGGGGGCGCTATTACGCATCTTATAACAGAGTTTCCATCAAACACATCCATGAAAGTTTTGTGAAAATTATAAAAAATGCTGGCTGTGGCAAGGAAAGAGTCAATGGAGTCAATGGAGAGACTCCAATGGAGAGACTCCATGAAGACACAAACATACACTGTGTGTGTGTGTGTGCGTGTGTGTGCGTGTGTGCGTGTGTGTGTGTGTTTCTCACTCTTTGATCTTCTCCTCCGTGTCTCTCAGTCCGTCGTGGTCGTGATCAAATATGGGTCCCATGATCACATTCACACCATTATTCTCCAGACTGTATCGCCTGAGCACGACTCTCTGCAGGTGACGCCACACCTCTACACACACACACACACACACACACACACACACAGAGTTTAGTTTTGGGTTGTAACGGTTCAAGTGAATAACGGGTTTGGCAACAGCACAAATAAATACAATAGAGCAAAGATTCAAATAAAATAAACAGAGCTTTTCATGTTATTTAGGTATCTAACTGTAGTTTTCAGGTACAGAAATTGAATGAAGTAATCAAATGTATAATAATACAACATAGTCTGTGTTGTCTTTCTCGACTGTTTACGTCACTTAAGACATAACTGATTATGTTTACTATAGGATACTCACTGAAAATAAGCAAGAATCGGGTTCTCGCTCACTATTAAAATGATTAATCATGCATAACAAATAATCACAAATGCAAAGCACAGTTCATAAATACACAAGTATGTTTGCACATTTCTGGATGATTTTGACTGTTGAATCTCAATCATCGTTGTGTGTGTGTGAGTGTGGATGGCTCTGGATTTGTGCCTGTTTTCAGGTGTTTTATTTTTTATTTTTTGAGTGGATGTTCTTTTTAGCCAATCAGATGTGAGTTTTCAACCCAGCCGATCGCTCAAAGCTTTAGCAGTAACTGCACCTGCTGCACAGTTTTTATTTCAAGCACTTGTCAATCATATTTTGTAAATGAATGAATTTTGAAACTATTTCAGCAGCGTGGGACTCACTCTTGAAGGCGGGGTACATGGGAACTGTGTTGGTGATGAGTGAAGCATCATATCTGGATTCAGCCGTAACAGAGAAATCTGCACAGAGATCAACATCAGTCATTAACACACACGTAACTAGGCCATTTCTCATTTTAATTCACAACAGTACTGACAAAACCAATGATCTTCCACACTAGTTGAGAGAAAATATTAAATATACATTGAAGTGTTTTATTACACTACTGTATGTGCATCTGTAGATTTCAACCACAATACATGTCTGTAAAGGCAGCTTTCACAAATTGAGTTTTTTCTCCACTTCAGCAGCACTTACACACACCAAAATTTACAGGTTTTTTCCTTCCTATATTCTGAAGGTTTTTACTGAGGGGATTTTTCATATATCTTTCACCTGGTTATATTTTTAAAATTTTACTCCTAAAAACATGGTGAAAATTTATTTTTTCTGTCTGTTGACAGTATTTTCTGACTTACGGAGTGATAAAAAAACGAATCCAAAATCCCCTCAGTAAAAACATTGAACTCTAATATGTCAACGAAATCAAACAAGAAATTTGAACCTGACTTCATCCAATGTTCAGATTTATTTTCTGGAATATGACTGACCCGGCGGGTAGAGGAACGCGTGTGTGACGCCGGCCTCCTGGCTGTACGTGTTGCATGTGTGTGTGAGATCGAGACGAGGATCCGCTCTCACACACTCGCTGGACGACACCGTTGCCACCTCCACCTGCACACACACACACACACACACACACACACTGACACTGCGGCTCAGAGGAACATGCGTGCGCATGTAAACGTTAATGCACCTGTGCTGTCAGCGTGAACTCGGTCCACAGCGGCATGTTGATGGTGCGACTGAAGCCGCTGCAGTAATCTGACTGACACAGCTGTGTGTACGACGTCTGGAAGAGAACGGCTGGACGGCCGAACGGCAGGTGCGTGACATCTGCACACACACACACACACACACACACACACACGATCAAGAGATTCATTCATTTATTCTGCTTTGACAATCAGTTCATTTCTCATTTACTAACATATTACATAAAAATAACATTAACCTGTTGACTGTCACCGCTCTGTTTGATCACAGGTCTGAACTTAAATGACTGTAATTCATGAAAGTTTTAGAATAGTCTCTTTTTAAAGAAGACACTTTCACTGCAGAAATGATAGCACTTCAAAAAATTAGTGTAAAAATGTAACAGAAGTTTAAGTTTACTGTAAAGCAAATGTACTGAACTAAACATTTTTTATTTTATACACAATCAGTATTTTACAAAATAATTTGGACAAAAATTGCTAGAAAAATCAAAGCCATATATCTGACCAAGTCATGTTCCAAAGTTAGCATCACAAAAACTGAGAAGCTAAAAGGTTTTAAAGTATCATTTCCATGGTAACACAATTTCCAATTTCAAAACAGCTTTTAATGATGATTGCTAAAATATGTAATAGAGAAAACAAAACAAAATAAAAAAAACTAAAAAAAAAAAAAAAAAGGTTAAAAGGTTCATTTCTCAAGGTTTTTTGGTTAAAAAACCCCTGCATTTCTCCTCTTCTCTAGCTTACTACCTATTCTAGTCACCTAACAAACCTTTTTGTAAGTTGCGTTGGATAGAAGCATCAGTTAAATGCATAAATGTATATGTAAATATAAGCAGAAATTACATACTGAGCAAGTACATAAAACAGTACGCTTATAATAATGACTTATAATTTTGTTGGATTGGATGTTGTGGGTAATGTCAGTTTTATATCAATCATCTTTGCTTGGGTACATCAAAGAAAGGTGTTGTTTGTTTGTTTGTTTGTTTAACACCACTTCAGCTTATCTGTCTAGTTTCACAGTGAAAATCAGGTTTGAGTTATTAAAAATTATAAAAGAACTAATTAAGACCCATTTTTCCTAAAACAAAATTTGTAAAAAAAAGAAAAAAAAAAAAAGTATAAAATAAAAAGCATAACTATATATTGTTTGCATTTTTTTGTGAATTGTCACTATATATATATATATATATTTTATATTTATATATAGTAAATTCACAAAACAAATGTGAATAATAGATTCAAATAATAATAATAATACAAATAATAACACAGTAATAATACATTTAAACAAAACAAATTATTTTATTTAATTGTATTATTTCTGTCCCTGCATCTCATCATCACATGACCTGTTATTACGGATGTGAGCGTGTGAAACTAAAACAGATCTTAACTGTTCCACGGTCCATCGGCCGGAGCAGGAAACATCTGCGCACTTTCTTCAATGTTGTTCTGTAAATGAGAAGAGACTCAATCCACTGACCTTAGAGAACGTGTGTGTGTGTGTGTGTCACTGACCTCATCATCACAGTTACAGCTCAGATCATGGGTCACTACAGAGGGCGGGGCTAAAGGCGTGGGTGATGTCACTTCCTCTGGTTGTGTGGGGGTGTACGGAGGGTTTCTCAACACGTCATTCAGACTGCCGTGTGTCCCGTTATTAGGGGCTGGAGTCAATCCCAGCAGATCTACACACACACACACGGATGCAGCATGAATCTGTCATGATTCTCATGATCTAAAACTGTTTTAATAAACACGTCAGGATTTTCTCACCACACATGACGTTATACAGTTCAATGTTCTCAAAGACAGACACTTGTGTCTTGAAGTTGAAGCTCGGTCCAAATCCCAGAAAGATCGTCTACGAGAAAAACACAATGTAAAGTTTCATGGATGGACAGACAGATAGAATGATTGAATTTATAATATATAGATTAACGTATTGATTGATTGATTGATTGACCTGCATGCTGCTGATCTTGTTGTCAAACCCATGATCTCCAAAGAAGCCGCAGGTAGCAGGTGTTCTGCTCTCAAACACAAAACATATAAAAACATCACTTGAGTTCAACTTGACACGGCACATTCCCCTCTAAACGTCTGCGGCTTTTTGTGAAATAGTGTATCTGTTGTTGAATGATGATCAGAGTAACGCTTGTTTGAAGATGCCATGCACACATACTCAGTTTTTCTAAAGTGTCGACATATAATAGACTTGTGTTGTTTTCATAAAAAGCTAACTGGCTCAGTTCTAGTGCTGAACGTGTGCTAACGGTATCACACACACACACACACACACACACACAGTGGTACACACATGGCCACGTGCCACTTCCTGTCCATGAGCAGGTGCACGTCCTCGATGCGTCTGTTGTTGGCGTAGTGCAGGCGTTTGGGCAGATGCTGCTTCAGGTACGGCTTAAAGTGCTGATTGGGCATCTTACACTGAAACAGGAAAGGTCAAAGGTCACATGATGCACTATGGACAAACACAGCAGTGGTTTTCTGTGATTTATGTACTTACTGTTAAATTAGCTACAATCTCCTTTGGATTGTCTGAAACATGAAGAAATAAGTCAATAAAATCAGCCATGTAAAGGTTTTCAAAGTATCTCGTTCCCCTGAGACTGAAGTACTTAAATTACTACACTTACCCACCGATTTGAAGAATTTACACTAGAATACTATTGAATTTAAAGCTGAATTTATATACTTGAGGAAAAATATACTGCTGTACCATGTGTAATTGTATAAATTGTGACTTTAATGTTCCACAATTTAAGTTTTAAAAGTTACTTAAATGAGAAACTGATGTAATCAGTCAAGTTTTTAGGTGGAGAAAAAATGGTTTACTATTTAATACTTTAGTTTTACCATCATTCAAATGTGTTTTTGCAAGATAATTTGGAGTAAAATTATGACTCAGTCTCCATACTTTGTAAGCAAAATTGCTGAAGAATTCAGAAAAACAAACAGTTCATAAGAGAATAAATATTGTCTAAAACACTGCATTTTAGGGTTAGTCTGTATTTTTTATAATAAGTGTAAGTTGGATAAATGCGTGAACTCACACGGTGTGTTGGCAGTTTTGGGGCCGACTCTTCCGGAGGATCCTGGGATCAGTGTGATGGCATCAACATCGAGTCCGTAAGAGCCCAGATACTCTGTTCGTTCACAGTGAGACTCCTCCATCCCTGAACACAAACACATGACCAGTGGACATTAGAGTAGTGATTTAGGGCAGAATCTGAAGTATTTATGACTCACTGTAGATTATAACATACGTACCGTGATCGCCCACCAGCATGACGTTCACACAGCGATGGAGGTTCATCTGTTTCAGCCCGTTCATCAGCTGACCGATGATGTTATCGATCTTCCTGAGCGTGTTATCCAGCTGTCCCAACACACACACACAGTCAGTGTTCTCTCAAACAGCTGTTTGTTATGAGTTTGTGCGGAAGTAGGAGTGTAAAGTACGTCATTACTGCTGATCTGAAGAATTTACACTTTACTGGAATACTATTGAAGCAAATTCACACACAGTCAAGACTTCAGTTGAAACCTGGATTTCATTTCACACACGTTTGTTCATTCAGTAGTACTGGAAACTTGATCTTCACTGATACACTTAGCAGCAAGCAAACTAGTCTTCCTCAAACTCGTCTAAATGTCAGATACTAATCAAAGACTGTGTGTGTGTGTGTGTGTGTGTTTCACCTCGTTGCTCAGCGGGCCCAGGAGGTGTCCGTACGTATCCGGCTGTTCCGAGTGGACAGCGTAGACATACGGCCTGGAAAAACACACCACACACAACTTAATACACAAAATAAACGTAGTAAGTGAACTGACAGACACAGAAACATCACTATATATCACACTATAGTCAACACAGATAAATATGACATTTATTATAATGGGTTTAATGTGTCAGTATAATTAATGTTATACTGCAATGATAATGGCTATAATTAATCATTTCATCCCCAGAAATTGAGGGAAAAAATCCATTTATTAGACATCAGTGATACTGGCCTTCATTCATAGCACCTGCTTACTTTTCAATGTGAAAATATGCATTACAATATAAAAATATATTGCAAATTTTTATTTTACATGCGATTAACCATGATTAATTACAGAAAAATTGTGGTTAATTAGCTATTTTTTAATCAATTGACAACACCAATTAATACATAGTTATGTCATTATTCACTATAGTTATTGTTAGAGTTATCACTATCGTTATTACCATCGTTATCAGTATAGTTATCACTAGAGTTATTCTTAACTTTATCACTGTTATCTTTATTGTTATCAGTATAGTTATCACTATCGTTGTAGTTTTCACTATAGATATCATTAAAGTTTTCGTTATAGTAATCACTACAGATATCGTTAAAATTATCACTATAGGTATTGTTTTAGATATCACTACAGTTATCATTAAAATGATAAATATAGATATCATTATTGTCGTCACTATTGTTGTAGTTGTCGCTATAGTTATAGTTTACACTATAGTTATCATTAACATTTTCATTATAGTGATCACTACAGTTATCGTTACGGTTATCATTATCGTAATCACTATTGTTGAAGTCGTCACGATACATATTGTTAGTTTTCACAATAGTTATTTTTATAAAATTATCAGAATAGTTATCAGTAAAGTTTTCACTGGTTGTCGTTATAGTGCTCACTATAGTATCGTTATAGTTTTTGTTACAGTAATTACTACAGTTATTGTTAAAATTATCATTACCGTAATCACTATCATTGTAGTTGTCACTATAGTTATTGTTAGTGTTCACTATATTAATCATTATAGTTATCACTAGTTATCGTTAAAATGATCACTGTAGTTATCAAGCTAGTGTGATATTTATCATTATAGTTATCATTCTTGAAGTGAACAAGATGTTATAGTAGAAAAAATATTGTATTACTTCAAATATTTTACTTTTTTGCATTACAGTAATGAGAATTGGGAGGCTTAATTGTCATTAAAAATAAAACTGTAAAGGTCATCAAAAATGATACATTTTCTTTATGCAGAATACAGTTTTGTGAGATTCCATCATAAGAATGTTTTTTCCCAGTAAGAGGTCAACTGACGCACCTCTCGTCATCAGGCAGGTGCAGCCACTGCAGAATAGTGAGAATCCTCCTCTCCAGAGGAATCACCCTACAGAGAGACACAGAGAGACAGACGTTCAGAAACAATGTGTTTTCTAAACACACGCAGACAGACGTCTGAGTTCTTGTTCACGAGTGGATGGTCGTGTCTTCAGAACTCAAGGGAGCGAAGCTCTTCAGAGAAGAACATGAAGGTCGGGACAGACCGAGACACTCTGAGTGTGTGTGTGTGTGTGTGAGAGAGAGAGTGTGTGAAAGGTCTTTGTTTGAATCATGTGTTGTTTGTGTCATGAGTCTCTGGCAGTGACACTCTGAGCTTTGCTCCAAACACAGAAAGCTGATTTGAGAAGAAGACCTCATTTAAAATGAATCTCTGCTGAAGAAACAGCTGACAGTTCTGATTAATCAGTAGAAGACGGAACAATAACCGTTAAGATCTGAAATCAATAATATAAAGCAGATGAATGAATAATCCTGCTCAATCCTGATTGGACTAAAGATCTCTGTGATCTCACCAGGGCCAGAAGAAGGTCCCGGCTTTCACGCCCTGTTTCTCTGCCGTGATCCAAATCTGATAAGACAAACAGTTTAAAATATGAATCATGAATCCACTTCGAATTGTACAACTAGGCTTTCCATGTGAACCCAAACTGAGCTCGAGGATTTATTTAGTGATCACATGTAAAAGTCCAGAATCACATCTGCTTTACACCTTAAATATGCAGATGACATTATAATTATAGTGCAAGCTGTGATTGGCTGAGCCGTGCGTGGGCGGAGTCATGACTCACGGGCTGCCCGCCCCACCAGCGGTGATTGAGCTTCTCTCGTCCTCTCAGTCTGAAATGAGCTTTGAACACGGGATCATACATGGAGTTACACACGATCCCGTGAGACTCGGGATACAAACCCTGAGGAAGAACAAACCCAGTGTCTTAAACCAGCTCCGAAGCAAAGCATGCTGGGAACTATAATATAATTCATATAATCATTGTGACTTTCTCCATTAAGCGTAATGACTGTGTGTGTGTGTGTGTGTGTGTGGTACCGTGGCCAGCGTGTAGAGGTTCGGGAAGGTTTTGGACGGGTACATGGGTCTCATACGAGGGGCGTGAGTTCCACACGAGCCTACCAAACAAACACATGAAACACGTCCTGAACACACAAACACTCTAAAACACTCCATGAACGATGAATAAATAATGTTTTTGAGTCAACTTTTTGAGAACATAATTAAAGAGCAGATAACTTTGAACGAACGCTCTATTAACGTTACTGAAAGAACGTTTGTTCAACTCTTGAACATTAGCTATAGTTCTGAGAGTGTTTCCTGTTGACGGGCAGGTCTGGTGTGGGCGTGTCTGCAGTGAGGATTGTGGGAAGTGTATTTGTGTGATGCAGAGGGGAGACTCTGTACTCAGTTTGTGGATGTTGGGTAAGACGCTCTTTCCTTTCTTCATGTAAGAGGCGCGGAAGCCGTCCAGAGACAAGATGATCAGAGGAGGACGCACAAACCTTCAACAACAAGACACGGGTTTACATTTATGCTTCTATACAAGAGTGAGAGCAGATTCATGATGACTGTCAAACAAACGCTGCACTTTATTCTGCATTTAAAAGGTTTGTCAGTCCAAAAACACCATCACTCACCCTGCAGGGCATTCTGGGCTCTGAATCTCCTCACAGTCACCCTCCAGCCATGAGCTGTCGCCTACAACACACACACACATTGTGATTTTCTTGAAGTGACAACATACAGATCCCCTAAAATAAAAAAAAAATAAAAAAAAAATATACAGACTTTTGCATGCACACAAGAAACTTTTTCGTGTTCTCGAGAAACTATTCACACATGCAAGGGAATTTTTTGCGTGCTTACGCATTACAATTTCTAGTTTATATATACTATAACCTATTTCCTTTGTGCATCACTATGTTTCCATTCACCTATTTTTATGCGCATTTTGGGATATCGCACTAAAAAACACTAGCCAAGATGCGCATAAATTCTAAAAATGTGCATAAAATAAAAATTAACTGAATTGGATATTTTTTTTTATGCGATACAAAAACATACACATAAACTACGAGGGAAACACTTTTACTGAATAAATTCCTCGATCACATGTGACTTGCGATGCGATGATACAGCATAACTGGACCAACCAGCTGACCGATCTCGTTGCAGAGCAGTTTTGGTCATTCTGTAATGCCCAAGTAAGATCTGCCGCTAAAGTGGTTCAGTATAATTCCCTGTCAGAAGCGTCTCACACGACTGTGTTCACAAACACCAGCATCTGAATGCAAGATAACATCACAGCGTTTATTGTGTTTAGTCTGCGTGCAAATATAATTTATTATATACAGAAATTATTATATACAGTGGCTTCTACCGCAGCAACTTCCATTTTTCCCATTGTTATTTAGCGCCAATTTATCAGGAAGTGATGATTTTGTTCTCTTCGACTCACTGGATGGAAACAGAGCTTTATTCGCAAATGTTTTATGCGATATTCCAAATTTTAAGTTAAATTTGCAACTTCGTATGGAAATAGCTACTGTCATCTTGCTATGAAGAAAACGAGAGCATGGATGCACATAATTAATAGATCTAAAATGTGGCTTTCCTTACAGTAGTACCTCTGATATCAAGGCCTAATGTCCTTTAACAGAGAAAGAAACCACGACACATAATAAGCTGATGGCATAATACAGCTGTGTGTACTGTCCTATTTGCCAAGTTCAAGAGTCTATAAAAAAGTGTTCAAAATTTGGCTGTTGTTAGGGCAGTACATCATATTTTAAGACCTTAGGGCTGCTTTAACAGATTCTCTGTGGCGGCCAAGAAACCACATTGCGAAATGGGCTGATGGTGCAATATTGCCCTATATGATAAGTTTAATGGTTTCTCGTGCACACACACAAAAGTCTGTGTATTTTTTATATTTTTTTCCATACTTTTCCAGACCTGGAAATTACTCAAATCAAATTCCATACTTTTCCATATTTTTCCAAACTGCGTAGAGATGAGTGTGTGAGTGTGTGTGAGTGTGTGAGTGTGTCTGACCGGTGCACAGCGATCTGTAGTTGGTACAGCAGTCTCCTCTCTGCAGACAGTCATCTGAACACTGACAGGCGTAATCTTCATTCCGTGTTTCTCCACAGCGCTGCTGAGAACACTCGAACCCTCCCGCTGAACACACACACACACACACACACACACACAATGAACAGCATATCTAAACAAATTTCTGTGATGGCAGTGTGCATTCATGATATTAACATTCAACATTCAAATATTAAAATGTTCAAACGTTAAGAATGTTTAGAAATTTGTACTGTAAAAAGACAAAAATACTGTAATTTTTTGCCATCTTTGATTTTACTTCTTTTACAGTAAAATTCAGCTGAACTTTTGCATTTCACAGGGTTCAGACTTTCTAGATTCCCAATCATTTCTTCTTGTCAGCTGAACCGCTTTGAGATCAAATATCTATGAAAATCAGTGTTCAGTTGTGATTGTTTTTAAAATAAAAACAATTTAACTCTTGTGGTGTAAGAAAGGTGTATATTTCATGTGTTTCCTCTCACCTGTCTTGAGACACTGCTGATCGAAGTCGGAGCAGCAGCTCAGGTACGTCTTACACAGATTATCACACCTGCAGCTGGGCGGCTCCGCCTCCTTCAGCTCGAAACAACGACCCTGACACGACCCCGAAAAATCTGACATCACACACACACAGCCGTTCGTCAGAATGATGCGAAACACACACAAGTGATAAACATACAGACATGTGACGACCATCTGACCTCTGATTGGTGGAGGAGCGTCATCCGCTTCTCCCGATGACTGACCGGCCTGGAACACGTACGCCTCGCACACGGCCAGCGCCAACACACACACCACCTGTCACACACACACACAGTTATATTAGGAATATAGTCACAGTCTTGAAGCGTCTTAATAATAATAACAATACGAAGGCCAATTATGAATTATATTATGAAGGACAGCTGAACACAGTGTTTACTACAGAGTGCATCAGTATTTCAGCGGCCGTCATTCCGCAATTATTTTTCCCATAAAGATTAAAAAAAAAGCATTAAAAAGCGTTATAATCCACAGACCAAACCAACCAGCTGGAGGTTTTTATGAGGTTGTTTTATGAGATTCACCCAAATATATTTACATATTTCCCCATTTTAACAATTATTTTTTTTCTAATTATTTTATATGTTTCAATTGTTTTTTCATCAGTAATGAACTTCACTGTCTTTGATTCAACTGAATTTTTCCCAAAAAGTATTTTTCCCATAGAGATTGATTGACTATTGATTTTATATTATAATATATGTAAATTATTACATACAGAAACAACATATTTTACTATAACTGCAATTACATTTATTGCATGACAAACATTACTGATTTAGTGGACAAAGGATTAAGGTAGATTTTTTTAAACTATATTTTAGAATATTTTTATTTATTTTCTTTATATTTTTTACTCACAATTTCTACCCATTAAAATATTTTAGAGCTTGGCCTAACTAGAATAAAAATGTACATGGCTCAATGACATGACACTATTTATTTTTTTTTTTTTTTTTTTGCATCTATATGGTTTAGTTAAATTTAAAAGGGTTAAAATTTCAAAATAAATTTGCAAATTACTTGCATACATTCTCTTTTTTAAATTTGTTTTTAGAGAATATTTGGGGATGATTGTAAAAATGTCAATGTGGTGTAACCGTTAAAAACTTGTTTAAAAAATGTGAAATTCTCAATAAATACATTCTCAATAATAATTATCAGTAAATAAAAGTAAATGGAACACAATTGTTCTGGATATTATAATTAATTTAGGGAATCATGTGAGTCAAGTCAAATTCCTGAAGTGTCAAGGTGGTGTAACCACCATTCAAGGAGCCATTTTGTTAAAATTGTGCAAGAAAACCATAAGTATCAACTTTTTGAAATATAAGGCCATGTGATTACACAGGTGTCCATGTCAAGTTTGATTTTAAATTGAAAATGTCAAATGGTGTAACCGGTTACAAGCCTTTCTGTTAGGGGCCAATTTAGTCAAACATCCCTAGTTCATGATGCTGATTAAAGATGTGATATAAACTAACCTACTATTTGGTGTACAGTGTTTTGTTTTTTTTAATGTTTTTTTTTTTTTTTATTGAGAATTTTTACCTTTTTTAAACAAGATCAATTATTTGGTACAAAGTTTTTACGGTTACACCACATTGACATTTTTGCAATCATCTTCCAAATATTCTCTCAAAATGAATTAAAACTACAAATTATAGACTTCATCAAAAAAGAGAATGTATGCGAATTTATTTTGAAATTTTAACCCTTTTAAATTTAATTAAACCATATGGACAAAAAAATAAATAAAAATAAAATAGTGGCACGTCATTGGCACATATTCATTATGAAAATAAAAAATTTGATTAATTTCCATGACGTTTCCAGGTCTAGAAATCACACTTTTAATGTGAGGATTCCTTATACATCCAGGTTTTCCAAGACCATGCGAATCCTGGTTCTTCATAGACAAAAAACATTTGTTGGGGTGAAATAAAAGAGGGAAACTGTTGATTTTTTAGTTGTTTTAGCTGATTTTATAGCTTGTTTTGTCATTTCAAGTCATCTTACAGCCCTTTTAAAGATTTAATAGTGGCCCGGGGCCCTGGATGAGAGCCACTGGTTTACTGGCAGTGATCCTGGTGTGGGTTAAGTGTGTGTACAGGGTTAACTGGGAGATGGTGTGTCAGGACGGGACGGGAGCGCTGTTTCCTCATCTGATCATCTCTGACACTGTGAGAATTACATCATCAAACACTTACTGACCAACAGACGTTCTTCCAGTAACGTTAATAGAACGTTCAGGTTTTTAATAATGTTCTGAAAACGTCAGCAAACAAACATTATTTATACATCGTTCATGAAGCATTTTATTTCTGAAACATTTTAGTTGGATGTTCGTCTAACGTTTTTTAAATGTTACTTCTTGTTTGAGAACGTTCAGAAATAACGTTTTCAACTTAATGGGAACGTTAGTAAAACGTTTTTACAGCATGGCTGGTTATGCAATCACGTGTACCTCTCATTTGAATATATTTACATGACGTTTCACTGCCTCTGAATAATGACAATAATAATGCAAAGTTTAATCTACTCTACTTGAATTTCATATATTTTGATATAACCTGAATGAATACGAATCTTACTGAAGAATCTAATAACAGACATTAATAAGAAGCATTAACAATGACAGTGATTTCTGTACATTGTGAAACTCTATACTTGGTAAATTATATTAAAACACTCTTTTGCATGATTTGTATTGTGTATGAATTGTTGTTCTGGAGATGTGAACACATTGGACAGTTCAATAGTTTGTATTTACACACCAGCTTGCGAAATCTGACCTGCAAACCGACCCACACAGAAGAAACCCGAGATTTATTTAAAAACTCATAAACTAACAACTTCGACACTTCTGTATTTTGTCGCCTCTCAGCTCGACTCGTGTCAAAGCGCATTATTACTTCAATGAGAAAGTGTTATCATCGCAATCTTACCAGTTTTCCCACGCTCATGATTCAACTTTAATCCTGCTGAATGATCGCGGCGCTCCGCTGCTGCTGCGCGCGCTCGTGCGTCTCTGCTCGTGACCCCCAGCGCGCGACCTCAGACGTTCACTGCGCATGCGCGGAGAATGCGCGGGAGCTCTCTCAGTTTCTGAGGGGATACGATGAATAGTTCTTTTACCGACGCAAATGTCATCCAAAGTGTGAGAACTGACATTATTATTCTTTGTAATTAGTTTGTATATTTAATTATGCAATTTTGCCGTTTAAAGGCAGGTTATTCAGAGAGTTTCGGGTAAATGACTCCTCAGAGCTGCTCTGACATGTCGGCGATTCCCAGAAAAACTCATCAGGAAAGAAGAAGGAGCTCCAACATGCAGAGGTTTTCTCGGAAAACCGTTCATCCATCTTGTAGCGCAATAAAGATGAAACAGGTGTGTGTTTTAACTGTCCTCAGGCATGTTCCTGCACACACTGATGATTGACAGGTGAGATTGACATATTGTTTTGAAGCTGACAGCCTCTGATTGGACGATTTCAACGTCATCCCGCCCACCACAGTTTTTTATTTATTTAACATATGTAAGCATATGTTAGAACTCAAAAAAGAATTTAACAACAATAATAGAATTATAAACAGTAGGAAAAAAGAGGGAAACTTGATTTTTAGTTGATTTTATAGCTTGTTTTGTCATTTAAGTCATCTTAAGGCCCTTTTAAAGATTTAATAGTGGCCCGGGGCCCTGGATGAGAGCCACTGGTTTACTGGCAGTGATCCTGGTGTGGGTTAAGTGTGTGTACAGGGTTAACTGGGAGACGGTGTGTCAGGACGGGACGGGACGAGAGCGCTGTTTCCTCATCTGATCATCTCTGATTGTTTATAAGCAAATGTTAGAACTCAAAAAAGAATTTAACAACAATAATAGAATTATAAACTGTAGACAAAAAGCCAGTAAAAGAAACAAAACAAAATTAAAAAAAAAAAACATAAAAACCCTGCCCTCCAGTGGTAGAGCCTGGATTGTGTCCCAAATGATGTACTATATACACTATGTACTCAACTGTGCAGTGTATAAATTTATTAAGGTTATTTTGTCATTCTGTTCAGTCTATTAGCCCCGCCCCCTCCGCTGCTACAGTTGAGTCCATGAAGTGTCCAAAATTGCACACTTTGTTTTTTTCCGTTAATTAAGTGCATCATTTAAAGTGTACTTTTTCTGTGAAATTTTCAGTGAACACACTACTCACACTATATACTAGAAAACGTCATAGAATAGTGCATAAGTAAGATGCGCGATATTGAAGAAAAATGCGACATGTAATAAGTTATTAAATAATGCAATATTCGATATGCGTTATGAAATTTCTGTCATTAATTACTCACCCTCATGTCGTTCCACACCCTTCGTTCATCTTCAGAACACAAATTAAGATATTTTTGATGAAATCTGAGAGGTATATGACTCATCCATAGACAGCAATATAATCAACACTTTCAAGGTCCAGAAAGGTACTAAAGACATCGTTAAAACAGTCATGTGACTGCAGTGGTTCAACCTTAATGTTATGAATCTTCTCTTCTCTGTCATTATCTTACGCAGGTGACGCAGTAACACAGTGAGGCTTCCGTGTTTACGTCTGAACGCCGGCTCAGTATTGGCCGAAGCTGGTCACGTGATCAGCATAACGCATGCGTGTGATGCTAACGCAGGAGCCGCCGTTCAGACGTAAACATACTAACACATTTGCAGTTTCTGCCATATATTTGAAATACCCAGATGGCTTACTACTTTCACTGTATACAACCTGATCACACTGTGTGAGATACTGTCTCATTATTTGATCAAACTGACGGCATTTTACACTAAATTGGATTAAAATTACTATTTTTATTTCCGAGATGATAATTGGAAGTTCTACATTAAACTTGTGATGAGATAATGACACTTTGGAGATGTTTGTTGCTGTATACTCTTTCAGATGCTGTTTTACAGTAAGTACACTAGTAATCCGTTGTGTTATGTTCAGAAGCTTGTGAATCTGTTGTTGATGTGGATGAATTCTGATCCGTTCTGCTGGATTCGTCTGATCTTCACTGCTGCTGTTTGAAGAGCTGAAGGCAGAATGAACGTTGACCAGAGACAGGCAAATATTTACTCCGGTAAAAGTGCAAACGCAACAGATTTCCCACATGTCAGAACCTGTAAAGATCCATATTGTTCCTGTCAGTTGGACCTCCTTCTCTCTCTCTCTCTCTCTCTCTCTCTCTCTCATTCACTTCAATTCAGTTCAGTTCAAATAGCTTTATTGGCATGACAAAAGTACACTTTGTATTGCCAAAGCAATAAAACAACATAGAAAAATAGTTTTAAAAATAGTTTAGAACAACTTAATTAAAATTGCAGATAAAACATTGACAGTTATATACACCCTAACCCTATAAAGTCAAATAAAAGAAAAGAATAATAAATAACGATTATGATGCAGAAACTTTGTAACAATTTTCAAATCTGATCTGATCTGTGGATTTCTATTTTCACCAATTCTGCTCTAGAGTCTCTGAACATTTCTAGATTGAGTGGTCAGTAACTGAGATGTTGGTCTGGATGTATCTGAGGACCTCTGATCTCGTGATCCAGTTATATGACCTCTGAACTTCAGATTCTGTTCTTTTTCCACATCGATGTCAGACTGTCCTTAGTATTCAGTTACCTCACATCTCGCCAGTACACTAGTAAACAAAGTGAACAAAGGACTTTAAGGCAGCTGTAAGCAAACAATAAAGAGTTATGCTATTATGAATGACTTAATACTCACTGTTTGCTCTCAAACCAACCTGAACCAAAACACATCTCATCATTTCATCTGTGCATGGTGAAGATCATTAACCAGACAACCAGATCCTCACCAGTGCAAAGGTATGTTCACTACATCACACTGTAAATAATACAAACAAATACATTAAATAATAGAGCTAAATTCTTCTTCTGATAGATGTGTGTTAATTTACTGCATTGAAAGATCTTGCACTAAATTAATAATTGGATATTAAAATGTCACTTTTATCTGTTTCTCAGGTCCTGCCTCGGGAGAAAAAGACTCATTATGCTCTCCGCAAAAAGCCTTCAATGTAAACTCTTATTTGTGTGTATATTTAATTGTGCACTGCATTGATGTTTATGCATGAAAGATATTAAAAAAAGGATATTAAAAAAAAAGTATTTATATTTTCTTTTACATTCTGTTAGGGTAGTCAACAGACTACTCATGTAATACCTTTTCCATTAATTGTTCATGTATTGTTCATTCAGGTTAGTGGGTCAAAGGATCATGCCAACATTGCCAATGTAAATATACTGTACACACACCTGCAGATCTACAGGACACACTTCATCAATGATCAGATGTAAGTTCTTCATTGAATTCAGTACATACTGTGAAGGCTGATGTCTGACCTTGATTAAAGTGACTCTCTAGTTCCTGCTGTGGTTTTTTAAAACCGTGATTCATATTATATTTTTTCAGGATTCTTTGATAAATAGAAAGTTCAAAAGAACAGCATTAATTTGAAATAGAATCTTTTGTGTCGTTGCAAATGTCTTTACTGTCACTTTTGATCAATTTAAACAATTTAAACGTCATTCATGAATAAAAGTATTAACTTTGTTAAAATAAAAACAGAACCGTAGTACATTTGACATAAAGCCAATTTACTGTTTGCTATCTGCAAATATGAGGTGCGATATATAAATACAACAGTTCATTTGTGAGATAATGCTAATGTTTTTTTTTTAAAGATCAAGGAAAACTGGATTCCTCATGACACAAGCTCTCAGTCTCTGATACTTTTTTCAGCTCGCCACACTATATGGAGAAAAATCCTGGAAGGTTTTCCTCAAAAACCTTAATTTCTTTTGAAAGAAAGACATAAACATCTTGGATGACATGAGGATGAGTAAATTATCAGGAAATTTTTAATTCTGAAGTGAACTAATCCATTAAGGCAAGTCTTCAAGGTTAGCAAAAAAGCATAAAGCTGTGGTGCTCAGGGAAGGAGACCATGAGGCTGGAAGTCAATGGAGGAGAGGCTTCACTATGCTGAATAAACTGCTTTTGTTTCATTTAATGAATCGACAGCACACCGGCTAATCATTTTAGGCTGATCTATTGTTAGAGTTACAGTGGGAAAAAAATGCTGTTTTATAAGAGAAGTCACAGACAATTCTGCGACAAGTAGGATTCAGTTTACTCAAACAGATTTACTGTTGCACAACTCTGAACGAAATTCAGTGACATCAAGGCTGTACTGCGATTGGTTATTAAGGCACACTTGATCCAAGTTGGCTGTTACACTTTTTCCAAAGTCAGAGCCACGGATCCTCACATCTCCCTCAGCTCGACTCCACCCATGAATATAAGAGTCAAGAAGAGTTCATAAACTCCCACATGAGGCTCAGACCTGCTGCTTGTGTGAGTGTGTGTGTGTGTGTGTGTGTGTGTGTGTGTGTGTGTGTGTTTGACACCGATCTGAAGCCATAAACAGTTTTAATGTCAGATGAAATCAGCTTCAGCTGTTAAACAGAGAAATACACCAAACTACAATAACAGAGAAAACAAGAACAACTGCCTTATAGATCAGATGATTTTCCCTTGATAAAAGAGAGAAAACAAATTACCAATTTACTTTTTGTTTGAATTTTTACATTCAATTTGTCTTCAAATTGATATCAAGATCTTGAAGACATTTTTCTCGAATGTACAAACTATATATAACAAGTTTATATATAATATAACATATTATTAATATACTATATAATAGAATATTTTATATAGTATTTAAACATAAATAAGAAATAACCTATTATAAATAGATTAATAATAATCTAAAAAAATAGTTTCATGTATGATATAATATTGTATGTTGATTTAAATTACATGTAATCTAATATTTTCAGAAAGTGAAAGCAATGAAAAGCATCAGATGAATATTTGAGCACAAGCTACAGAACTCTATTAATATCAGTGCTGTTTATCATAACTTTAGCAAAGATACTCCTGAATTCCTGAGGCTGGTCAAGCATTGATGCAGATCTGATCAGAGTCTTCACCACTAAACACACTCAAACGGCCCTGAAACGAGACGCTTTACATCAGTGAATGTCACTGTATATCAGTCACCTCAATCTCATTTCTTACCCAGTTGACAAATTTGTGCATGAAGGTTTCAGGTGTGAACCCCAATTTTTTTTTCACTATGTTTGATAAAATAAAAACTATTCATTTATTAATTTCTTTTGTGATTTTTTTAGTATTTTTGAATTTATATACCTCTAAAAGTACCATATTTTTATGTAAAACATGCTTATTTTTGTAATATTTAATACTTATTTTACTCCAGTAAAAAAAATTTCAGTAAGTTCAGACAGCCAAAACCTAAAAATGTGTTGACTTTGGTGACATCTAGTGACATGAGATGGTATAAAAATATGAAAATAGCAAATATATTACAGTATGGCAGTACTCAATGACTGCATACAGGCTGAATCTATTAACCATTTTTTAACAAACTTAACCTCTTAAGTTTTAGATTTTATAAAAATTGTTAAAATTGTATTTTAATATTTGTGTTGGGTGAGACTATACAAAGATGCCAAAATATGCTTACAGACAAATCTGACCATGCTATCAGGAAAAGACAAAGAAGGAGACAGTAATCATTTATTTCTAACAAAAAACACTGAATTTAAATAACTTAAAAAAGTGCCAAACAGGTAAGAATAAACAATAAACCTAACAATAACTCAATAAAAGTAAATTTTAATATACAGATAAGAATAAACAATGTACATGTTTTGTTTGGAAGCATCAACAAGCAGTAGGACTTTGATCTGACTTTGAAACGTGTGTGTGTGTGTTGTCCACGAAGGACCCTTTAGGGTTAAACTAGCTGACAGTGAAGATGATGATGATGATGGACAGGAGGATGAAGATGCCGTCATTAGTGCTCTTGGTTACAGCGTTATTAGTGTGCTGCGATTCTGCTAAAAAACACAGAAAATAATTACTGACTGTAATCTGTTATTTATCATTTCATACGTCACAAAAGTTGTTTTGATTGTAAAGTGTCTTGTTGCATCTTTCTTCATGATAAATGACATGTTTAAGTGTGAATGAAGTGTTCTGATATTATTGTTTCATAATTCGAACACTTTCTCACCTGTAGCTGCGGTGAGTTCCTCTGAAGACGGACAGAGATCTGATGGAACAGAAAATACTGATTAATCTGGACAATAATCACATCAGATATTTTTAATTGTTAAAAGATTTCAATATTTATGTGTAATAATAACAACATCTTATTAATCTAATTAAATACCCATATGATAATTTATGCTAATGATGTACACTAACATTCAAAGGTTGAATAGTAAATTAATACTTTAATTCATCAAGGATGCATTAAACTGATCAAAAGTGACAGTAAAGACATTTATAATGTTACAAAAGATTCTATTTCAAATAAATGCTGTTCTTGAATCCTGAAAAATAAAATGTATGACGGTTTCCACAGAAATCTGAATTGTTTTCAACATTGATAATAATCATAAATGTTTCTTGAGCAGCAGATCATCATATTAGAATGATTTCTGAAGGATCATGTGACACTGAAGACTGGAGTAATGATGCTGAAAATTCAGCTTTGATCACAGGAATAAATTACACTTTACTATATATTCATACAGTAAATTAATTTTGCACTCACCATTACAAGACAGTTTCACAGGGTTCTGCAGAGAGACCTTCGTTGCTGCACAGTCCATCTGGAAAATAATCTCAGTGTGTCTCTCTTTCAGAATGAGAGTCTGTGGTTCTGCGTGATGAACTCTGGTCGGATCCGTCTCTCCAGTCTCGTCCACCACCACTATATCCTACAGACACACGGTCAGTGCTGTGAACGCTCACTTCAGTCATGATCAACGCCTTTATGACAGTTTATTAAACATTACACTCATTAATGCTCATTAAATCACTCCACTGAGGCTGGATTATCTTCTCATGTTTCCATGAACAGTTTCAAGACTTCATATTTATAAACCCTGGGTTAATGTTCTCATATGCATATTTGTGAGTTTAATGACTGTGATTGGATAAGTACTGTCTGTGTGCATAGCTCATGAATATGTAATGAGGTAAGCCTTGTTCATGTCTATGATTGGTCTAATTCTGCACTGTTTCATACTGTAAAGAGACTTCATATCATAAAGCCTTCATATACAGTCTTGAGAACAGTTTCACGTCATACTAAACAATGAATAGATCATCAAAACCCAAAGCGAGGAAGATTACAAATCATAATTTACCAAATCAAGTTAAAATTTCATAATTATGAAATAAATACTCAAAATTATAGATTTAAGTCTAAAGTCTAAATTATAACATAAAAAGTTGAAATTATGAAAAAAAAAGATTGTCATTTTTATTTACTTTTGTTAATAATTTTGATTTATAATTATGACTCATAATTTCCCCTTTTTGTCACACTTTAAACTTCATCTCATAATTGACATAGTGTGTCATAATTTTGACTTTTTATCTCATAATTATGTTATTTCATGTTATTTTATGTCTCATAGAGCAGGAATATGTGATGCTCAGACTCACGTCAGCGATCCATTCTGTGTCACAGCTGGGATCTGGAGCGTCGCTCAGCTGACAGGAAGTCGATCCGTTCTTGAAATCTCTTCTGCAGCAGCTGAGAGCGTCCCGTCCGGACGGCAGCGCCAGCAGACCTACAGGAACCAGATCACAGTGGTCTGTCCTACAGGTGGAGCTCAAGCACGCCAACATGTGTTCAACACCTGCACATCTGCTCCACAGACACCATCACACACACTGACGCTCATAAAGACTGTCAGACTCCTTGAGAGCAGGTGTTCGGATTCTTTTGGAAGATATTTTAATTTTTAAAAGAAAACATCCCAGAATGCCAACATGAACAATAGCTTTAGGGAAATTTACTTTCACTTCTGAATTAACGAGACCAAGTTTAAAGTTTTTCTAACTACAGAAGAAAGAACAAACAGCACTTACATGCACACAATACAACGTAGCTTCTGATCCTCCGTTTGTGAGCCATCGAGAGAGACTGATGAACACCAACTCTGACAAAACTTCAGAGCTGTGAGAGGAAAAACCAAAATGAAAAAGAGAAAGGAGTGAAGAGGGTGTGACTCAATAACATGCATACAGGAGCTTTATCTGTCCTCTATCTCTCTCTCTCTCCGTGTGTGTGTGTGTGTGTGTGTGTGTGTGAATAATCGCCCTACAGCTAGTCTACCCTGCTACAGGTAAGCCTTAGTAGCTCTAGTTATTTGTTGGTGTGGTGTACTCAGCTGTGGTTGTTTCACTCATTCCAGCTTATTTCTGTCTGGTCTTTAAGTGTTTTATCTGATTACTGTGAACTTAATAAACATTTTGTATACTGATACTATGTCTCTGCCCTTCATGGTAATGAACCTGTGTCTGATTCTATCAAGTATCCAGTTCCCCTTATTTGAAAGGCGCAGTCAGCATTAATACAGTTTTCTTGGGGGTTTTGGTATTTCTAGTGTAATTGATTACTCACTGTCGCCACGCTACATAAATATAAAGTTGAATAAAACTTTATTTAAAAGATGTCACGTTTAAACGCACTACAGTGAAAGAGTGTAGGCTATGTACAAAGAGAATCGCAATCGCATCCGTGTTCATCCGAGCACCTACGGAAAAACACGAGATATTCTACCTTTATTTTCACCGATAAAAAAAATGATTGCAACTTTCAGACACGACTGTCTTCTCACGTTTATAGTTCATTTAAGGCTGTTTCTATAGCGTTATTATAATGACAAATGTCGAGAGCGCATCAAATGCGCGAGCAGGAATCTCTCCACTCACAGGTGTATTCTCTCTCTCTCTCTCTCTCTCTCAGATATTACATATGCGCTCTCAAACTTTGTCCTCCTGCATGTTGCCGGAAGCGCAGCATTATAGTGTGGGCAAAAACATTAACCTGCGCATATGAAAAGTTTGCCAACGAATGTAAATCGATATTTACATAGCATAATAGCAGAAAATGTATCTGTCTCACACGTGTCCCGAAAAATCACATATACTGTCCCGCAACAGATCAACAGCCAGGTGGTCACCCTATTAATGATGGACGTTCATAGTTCCTGAATTAACACTACTGAAACAAGCATTTTCTGTAAAGATGATTTGAAACTATGTCTTGTGAAAATCGCAATATAAATTAACTGAATTGATCAAATCCGTCACTCACCATCCCGCGCGCGCTGCCTGCCGGACTTCATGAATGAGCGCCGTGTGCGCGATTTATATACTCACATATAGGCTCACACCCGCCCTGCCCTGAATCAACCACATCGAAAAAAACCAACTCATTACAATACCAGAGACGTGATGCTCATGAATATCACGAGTGATGATAGTGATTGTTCTGAAACCACTGAGACTTTAAGAAAACTGGAAAAGCTGGAAAAAAAACACATTGAAGGAGAAACCCGAGCCACATCTACAGACCATATATGTTATGTTATATGTTATGTTATATATTATATATGTTATGTTATATGATCTTATAAGATCACAGCCAGACATGAAGGTTTTTTTTTAAATTGTTTCAGAACGTTCAGAGAACATTCAAAAGTAACGTTTACATAATGATTGAAGAATGATACAACGGAATGATACAATGTAACGTATCCATGGAACGTTCGTATAACCAAAGGAAAAAAAAAATTGTTTAGAACAATTTAGAACACAAAAGAACGTTTTCGTTTCCAGGTTTTGGTTGAACGGCTGTCAAATGCTGTTATCAATTAATTACTGATCTGAATAATGACTCTATTGTCTTCTGTAGAGCTGCTTTACAGCAGAATCTGAATTTGTCTCATATTTGATGAAGTTTGCATCATTGATTCTGATATTTTCCTGTTTATTACAAGCTGCTTTCAAAGCTGCTTTGAAACAATCTGTATATAAATAGTGTGATTGAATTCTAGAACAAAGAATATTAGAACAGTGTATGAACTTGATCCCCGATTCATTTCTATATATTTTTGACAGTAACTAGATTTGTAAATGACTTGACTATAACAGCATCAGTACTAATTAGGAGCTCTAGCGCCCCCTGTCCTGCTGAAGATGGAAATACAGCAGATTAATTCGGATCACACAGTCTGTGCTCATTCTGATGTCTTCATGTCATATAGTGTCAACACATCAGGGTTATTATAGTTACAGAAACTAAAACTACAATTAAAACCATAAATGAAATAAAATAATGTTTAAAGGCAGGGTAGGCAATTTGTTTTATAAACATTTTTTGTTATTCTGGTTGAAACTGGTTGTACTAAAACATGTACATATGTCTTCTGTGGAAGTCTCGGTCTGATTGCGATCATATGATGTCTTAACTGCCTGTTGGCATATGTATTTCCATTCCTCCGCGCACCTGCTGACATCACACGTCATCATCACGTTCTGTTGAACCAAAACAACCAGCTTAAGCTGCGTTCACACCATGTCATAGCCGTAATTATGAGATGGCAACCCGTGATGTTCTACCCGGAGCTGTTCACGTCCTCAGACTCGGATTTATGCATTTTTTGGTCAACACTATCAATGCTGAAATTAATCTGCAGCAGTCAGGTAGTACAACTATTCAATTCAATTCACATTTATTTGTATAGCGCTTTTCACAATACATATCGTTTCAAAGCAGCTTTACAGGAAATGCATGTCAACATTACAATTTAGGGTAATCTGTTATCAGAGTTGACTGTGTCCAAATTATGTAATTTCAGAAATGTACATATATATAATCACGCAGTTAGCTAACAATGTATTAATTTAGACAATTTAATTTACAGTCACTGTTAGCAAATTAATTTAAGGTAGAAACAATGAGCTCATGGAAGTAATGAATGTTAACAATGATTAGGATATATAGCAAAATTTGAAATGGTGCATGTTGATCCAGTTGTTGCGTCATCTGAAGTCCTCGCAGCAGTTGGCGCCGTCTCTTCACAGGTGTTGGTCATCTGAAGTCTTCATAAGAGGCTGGATCCAAACTGAAGCTGAAGTACTCTCTAGTCACCTCAGGATGGGCATCCCGAGATAAAACAGAAAAGCAAATGGAGAATAATTAGTGTAGCTACTGTTCATAACATTAAGCAAGGATAGTCATGTGCAATTGATCTGATATAACTGGAGTATAAGGATATGAGATGCATTATGTGAATGCTTGGCTAAAGAGATGCGTCTTTAATCTAGATTTAAACTGGGAGATTGAGTCTGAGCCCCGAACATTATCAGGAAGGCTATTCCAGAGTTTAGGAGCCAAATGTGAAAACACTCGCCCTCTTTTAGTGGACTTAGATATCCTAGGTACAACCAGAAGTCCAGAGTTTTGTGATCTTAAAGAGCGTGAAGGATTGTAGGGTGATAGAAGGTCGGTTAAGTACACAGGAGCTAAACCATTTAGAGCCTTATAGGTCAGTAGCAATACTTTATAATCGATACAGAACTTAATAGGTAACCAGTGTAGAGATGATAAGATTGGTGTTATATGATCAAATCAGCTAGTAATGCATTACAGTAATCTAGTCTAGACGTCATGAATGCATGAACTAACTTTTCTGCATCAGAAACAGATAACATGTTCCGTAGCTTAGCAATGTTTCTGAGGTGGAAGAAGGCTGTTTTTCTAACATATGAAATATGATTTTTGAAGGACAAGTTGCTGTCTAATATAACACCCAGGTCTTTAACTGTCGAGGATGGAGTAACAGTACATCCTTCTAAAGTCTGAGAGATTCTTTGTACAGGTTTTTGGTCCAATAAGTAATACTTCAGTCTTATATCTGAATTTAATAGAAGAAAATTACTGGTCATCCAATGCTTTACTTCTTTAACACACTCTGTCAGATTGGATAATTTGGAGATTTCATCTGGTCGTGATGAAATATGTAACTGAGTATCATCGGCATAGCAGTGGAAACTAATTCCATGTTTTCTTATAATATCACCAAGTGGCAGCATATATATTGAAAATAGCAGAGTGCCTAACACAGATCCTTGCGGCACTCCGTACTGACGTTACCTTAATGCCTGTCCCTAGAGCTCTGTAAGTTGTTTACGTACATTATTATTGTAATGTTATGTGCTTCGAGACATGAGGTAATTTAACACCGTCTCTCGTGACGCTTTGCAGACTCTGCTCCGGCTGTGTGCGTTCATGTGTTTTCGAAGGAGGCGTGGCTTTGGAGACGCTCTGAAGGGAGGGCGGGGTCTTATGCTTTCAAAGCGAGTCCAAAAGATGCCTACCCTACCTTTATTTGAAATAAAATAGAGATATATATTTTTTTAAAAATATACTTTAAAAAATATATATTTCAGCTAGTTGCTAAAGAAAAAAAATATTTTCAAATAGAAATGACTAAGACTAAAAACTAAAGCTAAAATAAGAACTATATAGACATATTAAAAAACAACACCAACTAAATCAGTAAGACTTTACAATAAGGTTCATTAGTTAACATGAGTTAATGCATTAACTAACAATGAGCAATACGCTAATAGGTAATAATAATTTAATACAAATTAACTAAAATGAAAACCGAAAATATATACCAACTCAAAACTATAAAGACTTACTGAACTGACTGGAATCACACAAGTTTAAATGTCATGAAATGTCACTCTGTTTTTTGCATGCAAATATGACATGGTCATATCTGCATGTGTCATACGGCCTTTGATACATTATTTTTGTATGATGTTGACTAAAGAACATATTCATGTCAAATGTCAACGATCTCTGTTTAGCCTATAAGTTGCTGATTCATTATCACACATTCGACTAAACATTAAAGTATTTGGTAACAGGTGTGAGATAATGATTGTAGTAAAATCAGTGAGTCATCTATGGGTCATTTCCATAGGTCTTCCTCATTTTTAGGGATTCCACGAACATGTTTGAGCGATTAGTCATGAAACCTAAGAGATGCGTGTTACAGTAACAAAGAACAGAGGCTGACGGCAGACGAGCAGAAGAACTTCCCACATGATCAACATGACCATGATCAAAACATGATCAAAAATCTGTCTCGCGATATTGTGTGAGTGTGAGGGTGAAATTTGGAGAGAATATGCCACCGCTACGTTTACATTACGCCTCCACTGTCGTTTTGCTTTTTATAGAGATAAAAACCATTTAATTCAGTTCGTCGCGCTCCCTATTCACGTGTGATCACCAAAGTTAAAGTAAAACGCGAGCGCATTTAAACGCATTCAGTTCCCCACATTTTGAGAGCGGCTCCCTGATGCATGCAAATATCTCCCAATATGAAAGCGATCTCAGGCTGGGCTGTGTAGTTATAACATCTCTCAGCTCTGTATCATGCTGGAAGAAAAATGTGGTCTCTATTTGCACTTTGAATATTGAGAAAGTACTTTGATTATGGTTGCACTTATTGTTTGCACTTAATAAGACTAAGAGAAAACTGATATTCATTTTTATGGGAACACTTTTCATTAGTTAACATTAGTCAACTACTTAAGTTACATGAACTAAGAAAAAACAATACTTCTACAGCATTTATTAATCTTATTTAATGTTAATTTCAACATTTACTAATACATTATTAAAACCAAACGTTGTATTTGATAACATTAGTTAATGCACTGAACTATGATAAACTAACAATGAATGACTATATTTTTATTAACTAACATTAACAAAGATGAATAAATACTGTAGCAAATATATTTCTCATTGTTAGTTCATGTTAGTTAACACTCAAGAGTCAGGAAACGCACTTATTTCACAAACATGAGACATATATCCAAAGAAACGTTGAAATGTCAGGTTTTAAATCATGTAAGTCAAATTGAAAACAAATATTTCCTGTTTGTGTAATATGTTTGAGTACGACTGGTTTCAGTTCCATTTTGAGGATCTAGTATAAGTTCTGTATTCTTAAATCCTTTATTCTAATTGCGATATAGACTCGTGTCTGTTAATAATAAACTGCAAAAGTCTGTTTAAATATGAGTCATGTATGTTCTGTGTGTCTCTGTATGAATGGCACAGATGCAAGGTTTAATTACACATAACTTACATTAGTAAACATGCCATATTGGCTTTCTCCAAACTATATTTGTCACGTATCCTGCGCCTGCTGTTTCCTTCTACTCTCCACCAGAGGGCACCGGTTCACCATTGTGACCTTTTCATAGCACACACAGTCACACATCACTCTGGACTACATTTCCCACAGTTCCCCATCTAGGAACCAATCACACACTTACACCTGTTTCCCATCAGTGACACTTTATAAGCTGTACTCAAACACACACACATTGCTGAGTATTGTTTAGCCCTGCATTGCTCCTTGTATTCGACCTTGTCTCCGTGTGCCTTGCCTTGCCTTGCCTTTTGCCTTGCCCTGCCTTGCCCTGCCCTGCCCTTGCCTTTTGCCCTGCCCTTGCCTTTTGCCCTGCCCTGCCCTGCCCTGCCCTGCCCTTGCCTTTTGCCTTGCCTTGCCCTGCCCTGCCCTGCCCTGCCCTGCCCTGCCCTGCCCTTGCCTTGCCTTGCCTTGCCTTGCCTTTTGCCTTGCCTTGCCTTGCCTTTGCCTTGCCCTGCCTTGCCCTGCCTTGCCCTGCCCTGCCCTGCCCTGCCCTTGCCTTTTGCCTTGCCCTGCCCTGCCCTGCCCTGCCCTTGCCTTTGCCTTGCCCTGCCCTGCCCTGCCCTGCCCTGCCCTGCCTTGCCCTGCCCTGCCCTGCCTTGCCTTGCCTTGCCTTGCCTTGCCCTGCCCTGCCCTGTCCTGCCCTTGCCTTTTGCCTTGCCTTTGCCTTGCCCTGCCTTGCCCTGCCCTGCCCTGCCCTGCCCTGCCCTTGCCTTGCCTTGCCCTGCCTTGCCCTGCCCTGCCCTGCCCTGCCTTGCCTTGCCCTGCCCTTGCCTTTTGCCTTGCCCTGCCCTGCCCTGCCCTTGCCTTTGCCCTGCCCTGCCCTGCCCTGCCCTGCCCTTGCCTTTTGCCCTGCCTTGCCCTGCCCTGCCTTGCCCTGCCCTGCCCTGCCCTGCCCTGCCCTTGCCTTGCCCTGCCCTGCCTTGCCCTGCCTTGCCTTGCCCTGCCCTGCCCTGCCTTGCCCTGCCCTGCCCTGCCCTGCCCTGCCCTTGCCTTTTGCCTTGCCCTGCCCTGCCCTGCCCTGCCCTTGCCTTTTGCCCTGCCCTGCCCTGCCCTGCCCTTGCCTTTGCCTTGCCCTGCCCTGCCCTGCCCTGCCCTTGCCTTTGCCCTGCCCTTGCCTTTTGCCTTGCCCTTTGCCTTGCCCTGCCTTGCCCTGCCCTTGCCTTGCCTTGCCTTGCCTTGCCTTGCCTTGCCTTGCCTTTTGCCTTTTGCCTTGCCCTTTGCCTTGCCCTGCCTTGCCCTGCCCTGCCCTGCCCTGCCCTTGCCTTGCCTTGCCTTGCCTTTTGCCTTGCCTTGCCTTTTGCTTTGCCCTGCCCTGCCCTTTGCCTTTGACTTTGACTTTGACTTTGGACTGTTTCCTTGTTTATGATCGTTTGCTGCCTGCCTTGACCTTTGCCTGTTTTTTGGACTACTCTTTGCCTTGCCTCTCCTGATCCTGTTTGCTGGTGTTTGACCTCCTGATCCTGTTTGACTACGCTCTCTTTTGCATTTGGATCAACCACCCTGTCGTCTCGATTCCAAGTGTTACAATATTGTTATACTGAGATCGACTGAAATATGTAATAAACACTGAAATAAAATGTGTTAGCAATGTATTAAATTAATAAATATTTTAAAGTACTGTATATTCAAATAGAAAGCCTTTATTTTAAATTGTAATAATATTTCACAGTATTGCTGTTTTTTTTCTGTATTTTTGATCAAATAAATGCAGGTTTGATGAGCATGAGACTTCTTTCAAAAAGATTAAAAATAGTAATCTTTTTTGAATAGTAATCTTTGTCCAATCTTTTGAACTGTACTGTATATAATTTAAAATATAATAGGCCTATACAAAATTTTCTTCATATGATGTGCAATAATGCATGCATGAGATATTTTCTGTATTTTATTTTTATTGAGATGTTTTCTGTAATTATATTAACGTTAATACAACAGTTGTTGATCAGCATGCTCACAGAGGTTTTTTTCTTTTCTTTTATCTCACAGATTTGAAAATCATAGTGACCAGATATTGGCCCACATTGGACATTCTGAATGAATATGATACTGAGATCACGGACTGGAAGCAGGAATTTTTTTTCCTTCTCCAGTGCATATAGAAACACCTCGGAATGCCAGGTAAGTGATGTTCACATATATCTTTGAACAGGGTTTATTTCCAGGTATAACTGTGTACTCAAAATGTGTCTTTGACTCTCATTTATATTGTTAATTATATTCTAAAGGAGAACTATATTCTAAATAAACTACAAAATAAACTACTTTGTCCTGATGCTCTTTCTTTCCTCTCACATACCTGACTGAAAAGCTCATTATGGTCATTGTCTCCTCAGGTGTGAATCACAACATTATTCAGGATTATTCACGCATCCACACATACTGTCTTTCTAAACAAAAAGTGTCTTAGTTGGCAGGATGATTTTCACATAATTTTGAAGCAAAGATTCTAGGCTTCAGTCCATTCGGTATATAGAAGTCTTGTGGACACATATTCAGTATGTGTTTTGTGGCCTTATTTCAGTGACTTATTGTTTTGTTTTTTCACTAACCACGCATAAACGTTATTCTCTCAAAAATACAAACATGAATACATACATATACACAATACATACATGTTGCTCACATATTATTGTAGCCTAGTTTCTGCTGAATACAGTTTAGTGACACTTTTGCCATTAATGTTTATAAGCAACTGAGAAAAAGCAAAAATGTCAGGGCCTTTGTTGATCTGAGCCCACTCAACTAGGAGTATGGCTGCTTCCAAAGCTTTTTTGTCAGGGGTCTCCCTACAAGAAGTTTGTGATGTGGCAGGATGGGCCTCGCCGAACACATTTGTCAGGTTCTATAACTTGGATCTCAGGTTACGTATGTAACCATGGTATGTTACAACGCTGCGTCACGTTGCCATGCTCCCACTAAACTCCCAGCATACTCTAAACATCGTATAGATTTTAAAGTCTTGCTAATTATAAAGCACTAAATGGTTTATCTCCCCAGTACCTCTTAAATCATTATAGTCCTTCACGTCTATTGCGATCTCAGAATTCAGGCCAGCTGATAATACCTAGAATATCAAAATCAACCGCAGGCGGTAGATCCTTCTCCTATTTGGCACCTAAACTCTGGAACAATCTTCCTAGCATTGTTCGGGAAGCAGACACACTCTGTCAGTTTAAATCTAGACTAAAAACGCATCTCTTTAACCTGGCATACACATAACACATTATCAATTTATATTTTCAAATCCATTAAAGGATTATTAGGCTGCATAAATTAGGTCAGCCGGAACCGGGAACACTTCCTATAACACCAGATGTACTCGTTACATCAGAAGAAGAATGGCATCTACGCTAATATTAGTCTTTCTGTTTATCCCGAGGTTTACCGTAGTCAACCAGATCCGGGCCGTATCCAGGTGAGACCGAGGACCGGCGCCTTGACACGACCACAACGCAGCCCTGAAGTATCAGCAGAGATTGAGTCAACTAGATCATCCATTGTGAAGGCCTCATCGACACGACAGCCAGTGGCACAGCTCCTCAACAAACCGTCCATACCGGTGTGATGAATACGATCCTCAACTGGACTGAACTGGAATAAATACTTTGAATGTTGCGATCCTATCAGACATAAGATAGCAACCTGAATCGTAACAAAGCACTGTTCGCCAGAGGAGAACTGGCCCCCCGACTAAGCCTGGTTTCTCCCAAGGTTTTTTTCTCCATTTTAACACAGCAGTCTATTTGCCACCTGTTTGCCATCTGATGTCACCTGCTGGAGTTTGGGTTCCTTGCCGCTGTCGCCTTTGGCTTGCTTAGTTGGGGACACTTGACATTTGATATTCAACAGTGCTTTGATCTGCCGACATTGACACTATTCTTTAAGAGCTGCTGTGCAGCTAAAATTATATACCAGTTATCAATGTTAAGCTGCTTTGACACAATCTGCATTGTAAAAAGCGCTATATAAATAAAGGTGACTTGACTTGACCAAACCGACTTCTTTAAGAAAAGAGAATTGTATTACGAAAAAAGGTCCTGGGGCAGGAGTTCATCTGACAGACAGGTCCATTGGTTGAGAGACGAAACTGTAGACCGGCATACAGAGCCTCTCCATCAGAGAGAAAGTAGTGTCTTGGTGGCTCCTGCCCCGGGAACTGCTATAAAAAAATACTCTGATTCTGGTGAGTTATTCTGCTTTGGACGACAGTGCTTGATGTTTAAACAGCACACTTTTGGTTTTCTGCTCATTTCTCTTTTTTTCTGATTCCTTGTTTCTATTATAGATGAACAAACACCCCGCTATGAATGACGGTTCTACTGTAGTAATGGACTCTGCGGTTCCATCCGTTGAGAGAAACCATGATTCTTCACTAAGAGCTGTGGTGAGTTACAACTTTGAATTACTCTTGCTCTCATTGTAGAATTAAAGTCCAAACTGTGCGTCACACCGGGTGTATGATAGGACACATAGTCTTCAGTCATTCTGCTTCTCCAGTAAATGTATCTTGATTTAAGAATGTTTAGATATTTGTGCTGGAAAACAAGACAGAAACACTGAGGAAGAACATCATACATCTAAACATTAATAAACCTCAAACTAAACTAAACATAAGTTTAGTATACTAAATGAAGCAAGGGTGTAGAGTTACATTTAAAAAATGAAAAAATGTTTAAATATGTCATTTTGGTGATCAAAGATGAGTTTTACGGGATACAATTATTGACTACAGTTTAAATATCATTCTACTGTATTTGAGGATTATATAAGGTTAAAATCACACCATCTGATTTCTCTCTTCTATTATAGATGAGAAGCAAGAGAGATGAGATGAGAAGAAAAAGAGTCAAGATGAACAGAAAGCGCTTTAAGGCCAGAAGGTAAAAAACAACAACGTGTAATATATGTATGTAAAACACATCAGAGTAAATGACACATTTGATTAGACTGAGAACAATGTTTTCTGTATGATTTTCAGTTTTTCTCTAGGCAGGTTTTTCATTAACTGTAGAATAAGTAAAACATATTGCTTTAGCCAAATTATTTGCGTCATCAATGGGATAAAAAGCCCTTCTAGTGAAGTAAAGACTCCTAAATACCTTTACATTTATATGATTTCTAATCAAAACAATCAAAAATGCCTTTCCCCACAAATTGTGTTGATGCATCAATGTTCAATGAAAAGAAGTATATTAATTCTGTAATCATAAACCGTGGGAGTAGTAAAATGCTGAGTTTCCTTACGACAAGCCTTCAGCCCTACACAAGACACACAGATTCTGTTCTTCACTGCTTCAGTTACAGTGTATCTACATTCATTTGTTTGGTTTTTCCAGGGTCATTGAGGTGATTCCTGGGACCTTCATCCGCCGATCAGGCCGTCGTTGGAGAAAAACTACAGCTTTTTCCTCTGAGGTGGGCTTCTGCTCCAAGTCATTCATTGTTTTGTCATGTGACAGCTGCACAGGCTAGTACAGGAAACAGAGTTCATCTTTGATGTGATGTCATCGTCCCTCTCCATGTTTCACCAGTTTGTTAGACGTCGCCCGACCCTAATGAAAATGTTAGCAAAACGTTCTTAGAACATATTTTTGTTAGCTGAGGAAATGTCATGGGTTTGCGTTCAAAAGAAAGTTAACTGGTTGAAGCGCTGTCTTTGAATAAAGCAGATGCTGATCTGGGTTGTAAAATCAGACACTTAAATAGTTTGATCTTTCTTCATCTTGGTGGCTGATAAAATAATATAAAAATATGGTGAGTTTTATGGCTCTGGTTGAGTTAGTTTGGATTACAGTGCTTTTGGTTTTCTGCTAATTTCTCTTTTTCTGATTCCTGGTTTCCATTATAGAGTTCTTCTCCAGAAAACTCTGACCTCGTACTGACTTCTGACCAGATTTCTCCGTAAGTACTTTTAAACTGATGTGAACTTTTACTGCTTTATATGCTGCTTCATCATGTGCTTCCTGCTCCTGTTACTATTTTGTTTTAAAGCAGTTTTAAGGGTTAGTTCACCCCAAAAATTAAAATTTTGTCATTAATTACTCACCCTCATGCTGTTCCAAAGCCGTAAGACTTTTGTTCATTTCTGGAATGCAAATGAAGATCTTTTTGATGAAATCTGAGAGATTTCTGTCCCTCCATTGTCAGCTATGCAAATGAAAATTTGAGATCATAAAACTAATCCATATGTTTTGAGCAGTTTAGTCCAATTTTTCTGAAGAGACTCGATCGCTTTATATGATGAACACATTTAATTTAGGCTTTTATTTTCGTACATACGCAACTTTCATCAATGCACATAAACAGAAGCTCAACCAAACCTGAATGATGAGCGAGAACAGACCTCTTCCAGAAGCTCAAACGTGCTGCGTAACACAAGAAAGAACCTCATTGGTTCTTGCTGAAGCTCAAACGTGTTGCGTAACACGAGAATGAACCTCATTGGTTCTTGCTGAAGCTCAAACGTGTTGCGTAACACAAGAAAGAACCTCATTGGTTCTTGCTGAAGCTCAAACGTGTTGCGTAACACGAGAATGAACCTCATTGGTTCTTGAGGAAGCTCAACCATGCTGAACCTCATTGGTTCTCACGTCATGCAATCATGCTTGAGCTTCCGTTTACCACACTGATGCGTGAGTTGATGAATGTTTAAATGTGAATAAAAGCCTAAATTCAATCTGTTCATCATATAAAGTGATCGAGTCTCTTCAGAGAATTTGAACTAAACTGCCAAAATAAATATGGATTTGTTGAACTTTTTGAAGCATCAAAATGGTAGTTGTGTAGCTGTCAAAGGAGGGACAGAAATCATCAAGTCAACATTTCATCAAAAATATCTTCATTTGTGTTCTGAAGATGAATGAAAGTCCTACGGGTTTGGAATGACAGGAGGGTGAGGAATTAATGACAGAGTTTTGGGTGAACTTAAAAGAGTTTTACTGGATCATCAAAACAGATACTGTAGATAAGTTCTTTACTTGAGCATAAATGTCAAGAGAAATTTGAAATATAGGCTGCAGAAACAGCACAATAGATTGGAAGCACCAAGACACTATATATGTTTGTTTGTGTGTGAGAGAGAGAGAGAGAGAGAGAGAGAGTTAGGTTTATATATTCTGCTGTTATAATGTGTATTCATTTCTGATCTTTTCATAGACATCTGTCAGGAATTGAACATGAGAAGATGGATCAAGGCTGTAAAGATTCTGTTTGCAAACTGCGTAATAAACTCAAATCCCTGAAATATCTAATTAATCAAATTAAAAATGCTAGTTACTGTAAAGAGAAATTTTATCTTGAAGAAAAATATAATCACATTTTTAATAGGATTTTTAAAATTCTTAAAGTTGATGTTAATAAATCAAATCAGTTTGCTTTTGTGATTTTTATAAAAAAAGATGGCTCATATGATAAGGATGTTTGGGACAACAAATCTAATACCACTGAAAAATGTCCAAAAATGTATAAGCCTGAGCCAAAAGTTCAAAAACATAGTGAAGATGATATATTTGTTCTACTAAAAGAAATTCTTAGTAAAAGTGATTGTCCGTATAAAGAAGCACTGATATTTTCTTTAAATAGCCCCTGTTTAGCAAGACCCAACAATACGTCCTGCATGGATCAAGCCATTGATATCGCAGAGAAACTACATGAAAAACATGGAATGAAAACCATTATTGGCTTTTATAAGCCCTGGGGCTTTAATGGTCCATATGAAAAGATTTTACCTCATAAGCTTCTTAAAGTTTGCACTTATACTTTTGAGTCCCAAACGTTTGAAAGCAATGATGAAAGTGTCTCCAACAAAAAAACAAAAAATAAAAGAGAAGTTGATATGGAATTAGTAGACCCAATTTACAAAAAAGTAATTCCAGATGCACAAAATGAACCATTCTTTATGGACGATATTATAAGCAGACCAAAATGTAATCTTCATCCATTTTTTAAAAAAATATTCAACCCTAAAAACAAAGAAAAACTTAAAGACATTGTTTTGAATTTATTTAGACATCAAAATTTACATAAAACTTTTGATGATTTCAAAAAACATGGTTTAGAAATGTTTGAGAAATGTATGAAAGAAATATTGGATCTTTTGGATGATTATGATGATTTATGTGAAGAAATCTTCAAATATCTGCAGAATGTTTTTTTCCCTTGGTGGGCTAAAAAAGTGGAATGTGCTTCCAGTAAGTTTTTAAATGAGGAAACTAGTTGCTTTCTACAAGAAGGTGCTGTTGGTCATTTCCTTACAGACATAAAAGACATTGAACATTATTTTGTTATTGGTTATGTCAAAAAATCTGATGTGAACATTTAAATAAATGTGCAAATGTTGCTCTATGATTGTTGTTGTGCAGTATTTTTTATTTATTGTGACTGTTAGAATAATGAACATGTTTTCTTAGAAATTAACAACATGGAAACATGATGCAGTAAGAGCTGGTAAACTTTCTGAAAAGATGATCATTTTAATTATTTTATATCTTCTCATGTAAGCATCTTCTGTAGGCTTTAAATGACAGTATTAAATGAAAAACTGGTATTTAAATAAAATAAGAAAAAAATTACACATCATTTTCAAAATATTTTCTTTACAACATGATTTTCCTCTTTTGCTGAGATTCTGTCCTGTAATTCAGGTGGTTCATATTTAGGGTCCAATTCTCACTATTAACTAACTATTAACTATGATGTTTGCCTCAATAAACTCTTAATTACTGCTTATTAATAGTTGGTAAAGTAGTTGTTAAGTTTAGGATTATGGGATGTAGAATAAGGTCATGCAGAATAAAGCATTAATATGTGCTTTATAAGTACTAATAAACAGCCAATATCATAGTAATATGCATGATAATAAGCAACTAGTTAACAGTGAGAACTGAACCCTAAACTAAAGTGTTTCCATAATCATAAATGTTTCACTGTATTTTAACATTTTTTTTTTAAGATTGCTCTTTTTTGTTCAGTTTATATGGTATATGATGATAGTCAGTGGCATGCTTCAGAAATCTGAGTGTGTGACTCCAGACCTTCATGTTTGTTTTCCATGTGAGTGTATGAGATCGAGATGAAGTTTCTCCTCTGTGAGTGTGTGTGTGTGTGTGTGTGTGTTAGACACCAACCTGAAGCAGTTTAGCATAAACAGTTTTAATGTCAGATGAAATCCGCTTCAGCTGTTAAACAGAGAAATACACCAAACTACAATAACAGAGAAAACAAGAACAACTGATTTATAGATCAGATGATTTTCCCTTGATAAAAGAAAGAAAACAAATTACCAATTTACTTATTATGTTTGAATATTTACATTCAATTTGTCTTCAAATTGATATCAAGATCTTGAAGACATTTTTCCAGAATGTAAAAACTATATATAACAAGTTTATATATAATATAACATAATATAATATATCATAATATACTATATAATATAAGATTTTAAATAGTATTTAAATATAAATGAGAAATAATAACCTATTATAAATAGATTAATTAATTAATAATAATTTAAATAAAAATGATAGTTTCATGTATGATATAATATTGTATGTTGATTTAAATTACATATAATCTAATATTTTCAGAAAGTGAAAGCAATGAAAAGCATCAGATGAATATTTGAGCACAAGCTACAGAACTCTATTAATATCAGTGCTGTTTATCATAACTTTAGCAAAGATGCTGAATTACTGAGGCTGGTCAAGCATCTACAGCAGACGGTCAGATGATCAGTTTGTGGTTGATCTCTGGTTTTGGTCTCCACGACGCAGAATCCAGAGTCTTCACCACAAAACACACTCAAACGGCCCTGAAACGAGAGACGAGACGCTTTACATCAGTGAATGTCACTGTATATCAATCACCTCCATTTCTCTCATTTCTTCTTACTAGGTGACAGTGAAGATGATGATGATGATGGACAGGAGGATGAAGATGCCGTCATTAGTGCTCTTGTTTACAGCGTTATTGATGTGCTGCGATTCTGCTGAAAAACAATATAATTACTGACTGTAATCTGTTATTTATCATTTCATACCTCACAAAAGTTGTTTTGATTGTAAAGTGTCTTGTTGCATCTTTCTTCATAATAAATGACATGTTTAAGTGTGAATGAAGTGTTCTGATATTATTGTTTCATAATTCGAACACTTTCTCACCTGTAGCTGCGGCGAGTTCATCTGAAGATGGACAGAGATCTGATGGAACAGAAAATACTGATTAATAATCACACATACAGTGGGTACATTTTTTTTCCTCATTAATGTACACACAGCACCCCATATTGACAGAAAAACACAGAATTGTTGACATTTTTGCGGATTTATTAAAAAGGAAAAACTGAAATATCCTTTGCTGTGACACTCATATATTTAACTCAGGTGCTGTCCATTTCTTCTGATCATCCTTGAGATGGTTCTACACCTTCATTTGAGTCCAGCTGTGTTTGATTATACTGATTGGACTTGATTAGGAAAGCCACACACCTGTCTATATAAGACCTTACAGCTCACAGTGCATGTCAGAGCACATGAGAATCATGAGGTCAAAGGAACTGCCTGAAGAGCTCAGAGACAGAATTGTGGCAAGGCACAGATCTGGCCAAGGTTACAAAAAACTTTCTGCTGCACTTAAGGTTCCTAAGAGCACAGTGGCCTCCATAATCCTTAAATGGAGGACGTTTGGGACGACCAGAACCCTTCCTAGAGCTGGCCATCCGGCCAAACTGAGCTATCGGGGGAGAAGAGCCTTGGTGAGAGAGGTAAAGAAGAACCCAAAGATCACTGTGGCTGAGCTCCAGAGATGCAGTCGGGAGATGGGAGAAAGTTGTAGAAAGTCAACCATCACTGCAGCCCTCCACCAGTCGGGGCTTTATGGCAGAGTGGCCCGACGGAAGCCTCTCCTCAGTGCGAGACACATGAAAGCCTGCATGGAGTTTGCTAAAGATGGTGAGAAATAAGATTCTCTGGTCTGATGAGACCAAGATAGAACTTTTGGGAAAAAAATGAACTTAAATGATTTTAGCAAATGGCTGCAATATAACAAAGAGTGAAAAATTTAAGGGGGTCTGAATACTTTCCGTACCCACTGTATATTTGATTTTTAACTGTCTTAAGATTTTAATATTTATGTGTAATAATAACAATATCTTATTAATCTAATTAAATACCGATATGATATTTTATGCTAATGATGTACATTAACATTCAAAGGTTGAATAAGAATTTATTACTTTTTTATTCATCAAGGACAAATTAAATTGATCAAATTGACAAAAGACACTAATAATGTTATTAAAGATTCTGTTTAAAAAAAAAAATGCTGTTCTTGAATCCTGAAAAATAAAATGTATGATGGTTTCCACAGAAATCTAAACTGTTTTCAACATTGATAATAATCATAAATGTTTCTTGATCATCAAATCATCATATTAGAATGATTTCTGAAGGATCATGTGACACTGAAGACTGGAGTAATGATGCTGAAAATTCAGCTTTGATCACAGGAATAAATTACACTTTACTATATATTCACACAGTAAATTAATTTTGCACTCACCATTACAAGACAGTTTCACAAGGTTCTGCAGAGAGACAGCGGTGAGAAGAATGAGAAACTCTTGATTTATACATTAACACTGAATAGTCTTCATCACACATCACAGAATTCCTCACCTTTGTTGCTGCACAGTCCATCTGGAAAATAATCTCAGTGTGTCTCTCTTTCAGAATGAGAGTCTGTGGTTCTGCGTGATGAACTCTGGTCGGATCCGTCTCTCCAGTCTCGTCCACCACCACTATATCCTACAGACACACGGTCAGTGCTGTGAACGCTCACTTCAAGACATCGACAAATAGTTATACATCATCACACCACAGGCCCCGCCCACTGTTACCATAGGCTCCACCCACTGGCATTCAGTCACATAATGGCTGACACTTGCCTACACTGGATGTGAGCGTCGTGTCAAAAGCAAATAGTCATTATAAAATGTCATTATAACGACTGACACTGTCTGATACAGATGTGCGTTCAGTTTCTGACTCTACGTTCTTCAGTCTGTTGACAAGAGGACAAATGAGTGAAAGAACGTTCACTTTGATGTGTCCAGTTTAAACAGGTTTGTGTCTCTGTACAGACTCAGAAGGATCCCAGCGTCAGAAACAAGTGGATGGTTTATTTTAATGGTGTCCGGATCGTGACGGAGGATCATATGTTTGTTCGGAGCATTTCGTTTACTAAACTTAAGCACAATGTAATGGAGAGTTCACAAAGAAACTTTCGTTAACAGATGTTTTTTGTTGTTGTTGTTTTGTGCAAAAAGCTTTATTAACATTATGAGTGCACCTCAAGGAACATATTAAAATAACAAATAAAAAAAAATCCATGTCATGGCCCCTTTAAATATTAAACCATTTATGTTTAATAATGTTCTCATTTGCATATTCATGATGTTGCTGACTGTGATTGGACAAATGCTGTGTCTATGATTGAGCAAAGCTCATGAATATGTAAAGAGATAAGCCTTGTTCCTGTTCATGATTGGTCTGATACTTCACTGTTTCATACTGTATATGGAAGAGAGACTTCATATCATAAAGTCTTCATATACAGTCTGAGACTGACATAACATCAACATTATGAGATTAAAAAGTCAAAATTTTCATAATTTTCACTTTTATTGTCATCATGTCTTTTATCTCATGATTATGTCTTAATTTTTATTTTTATCTTATAATCACAACTTTCATCATAATTTTAACTTTTTTCATACTTTTGATTTATAATCTCATAATTTTTACTTTTTATATCATATATTCAACTTTCATCTCATAATTTTCTCTTGTTTCATTATGACTTTTTTATGTCACAACTATGACAGATAATTACTTTCATGTTATTTTATGTCTCATAGAGCAGGAATATGTGATGCTCAGACTCACGTCAGCGATCCATTCTGTGTCACAGCTGGGATCTGGAGCGTCGCTCAGCTGACAGGAAGTCGATCCGTTGCTGAAATCTCTTCTGCAGCAGCTGAGAGCGTCCCGTCCGGACGGCAGCGCCAGCAGACCTACAGGAACCAGATCACAGTCATGAAAACCTGCAGCTGTGGCCTGGAAAACCCAGATATCAAGAAATCACTGAAACAATGTTGAGTCAGTGTTGATGCGTCAATGCTAATTGCATTGAATTAACATAAAAAAAGTGATGTTGGTTAAATATTACTTTTGCACCCGCAATTAATGTTGAAACAACAGTATGATTTCAACAGAAATAATCAGTGGTCATGCCACTGAATCAACATTATGATTGATTGAATCAACATTAACAAAAATAATCTTTGGTAATATTGTTTGATCAACGTTACAATGTGATGTTGATTCTAAATCAGTTTTGTTGAAACACTGAAAATACAACTGAAATTTAATGACAACATAAAACAATAATGCCATCTGATGTACCAAGTTAATATTGAAACAACATCAATATTTCAGTCACACTTTAGTTTAGGCTCCAATTCTCACTATTAACTATTAACTACGACTTTTGCCTCAATAAACTCCTAATTACTGCTTATTAATAGTTAGTAAGGTAGTTGTTAAGTTTAGGTATTGGGTAGGATTAAGAATGTAGAATAAGGTCATGCAGAATAAGGCATTAATATGTGCTTAATAAGTACTAATAAACAGCCAATATCATAGTAATATGCATGATAATAAACAACTAGTTTATAGTGAGAATTGGACCCTGAACTAAAGTGTTTCCATTTTCAAATACACTTCAAATTCCTGACCATTTCAAAGATTGGTAGAAAACATTTTAAAATATAAATGACCCCTTTCCAACAGTTGAGTCAATTTATTTTATTTAACAGTTTAACACAATCAACATCACATGATCACAGGTTTCTGATTACAGTCAATCCTCTGATATACTTCAAGCAAAATCGGAGAATAAACTGATGTGATGATGTCATTTCCAACAAAATCAGAAAGTTCATTTGGAGTTCGAACAGGTTGCCAGAGTGAACTTTCCAGAAAAGTTTCTAGAGTGCCGAACTGCAGAGCTCGTGCAAACATACCCACATTGCTATGATCAGATTCTTATGCTTTATTTTAAAAAAATGCTTGCTGTTTTCTGTTTTTGTTTTGTGTTTATTTTGTTATATTCATCCAAACATCTCTCTCAGCAGTGTGGACGGTGTCGGGACGTCCATTATCAGTGCATCACTGCTCACGTACTCAAACTTCCTGTTACTCCCTAAAAAAAAAAAAAAAAAACCTTCGCCTTGAGTATATCGGGCCTTACACTGTTACTGCATCTCAGTGGTTTTACACCCGCAGTGACGGACTGCGTTACAGTGTGATCTGTGATTTACTGTGATTAATGTGACGCTCATTCATCTGCTCATCTGTGTGTTTGTTGTCTAAAGGCTCCATGATCTGCTGCTGGAGTGAAATCATGCTAACATGAGACGAACATCAGCACATCTGCTGGATCACAGATCAAACACTCATGAAAGTCTGTCAGACTCGATGAGACTTTGTGTGTTGTGCTATTTTTATTGTCACAAGAAATAAAATACAAGCATGCTAACAAAAACAGGAAGTTTTACGAACAATAGGAAATCTAACTTTCACTTTTGAAAGTTTACAAAGAGATAAGTTTCACCAGCTGCGTAAGAAAGAACAAACAGCACTTACATGCACACATTAGAATACAGCTCCTGATCCTCCGTTTGTGAGCCATCGAGAGAGACTGATGAACTCCAACAAGAACTTCAGAGCTGAGAGGGAAAAAGGAAGGGAGAAAGAGAGAGAGAGAGGGAGGGAGAGAGGGAGAGAGAGGGAGGGAGAGAGGGAGAGGGAGGGCTGATGAGGATGTGACCTAATGACATGCATACAGGAGCTTTATCTCCTTACTCAAATCTATCTATCTGTCTGTCTGTCTATCTATCTGTCTGTCTGTCTGTCTATCTGTCTGTCTGTCTGTCTGTCTGTCTGTCTGTCTGTCTGTCTGTCTGTCTGTCTGTCTGTCTGTCTATCTATCTGTCTGTCTGTCTGTCTATCTATCTGTCTGTCTGTCTGTCTGTCTGTCTGTCTATCTGTCTGTCTGTCTGTCTGTCTGTCTATCTATCTATCTGTCTGTCTGTCTGTCTATCTATCTGTCTGTCTATCTATCTATCTATCTATCTGTCTGTCTGTCTGTCTGTCTGTCTGTCTATCTATCTGTCTGTCTGTCTGTCTGTCTATCTGTCTGTCTGTCTGTCTGTCTGTCTGTCTGTCTATCTATCTGTCTGTCTGTCTGTCTGTCTGTCTGTCTATCTATCTATCTGTCTGTCTGTCTATCTATCTGTCTGTCTGTCTGTCTATCTATCTGTCTGTCTGTCTGTCTGTCTATCTATCTATCTGTCTGTCTATCTATCTATCTATCTATCTGTCTGTCTGTCTATCTATCTGTCTGTCTGTCTGTCTATCTATCTATCTGTCTGTCTGTCTGTCTATCTATCTGTCTGTCTGTCTATCTATCTGTCTGTCTATCTATCTGTCTGTCTGTCTGTCTATCTATCTATCTATCTGTCTGTCTGTCTGTCTGTCTGTCTATCTATCTGTCTATCAGTTTCTGTGTAACGGGCTGGAGGACAGAGAAATGAGGACAGAAGGAAACATCACTCACAGTTTTGAGAAGCTCCCTCAGAATATTCATCCTATTACAGTTTTTCTTAATCGCTTTGGATGACACGGTTGTGTGTGTGTGTGTGTGTGTGTGTGTGATGTCAGATTTTTCGGGGTCGTGTCAGGGTCGTTGTTTCGAGCTGAAGGAGGCGGAGCCGCCCAGCTGCAGGTGTGATAATCTGTGTAAGACGTACCTGAGCTGCTGCTCCGACTTCGACCAGCAGTGTCTCAAGACAGGTGAGAGGAAACACATGAAATACACACCTTTAACTTGAAGAAATGAGGGGCTGCCCATGACCAGCAGTGTCATTGAGCTGAAGGCACTGGATATCATAGAGCTGAACTTACCCACCAGTGAGCCCCTCAGTTCTTATTTCGGCTGTGTACTTATCTGTTAATATCTTTGAAGCGGCCGCTTTGATGTGGCGAAATCAATTAGCCAACGACGTGTCACTACTTCAAACCTGGCATAGTGTTTGAAGCGCCAATTTTGAAAGTTGAAATGGATGTGACGGAACATAGGTAAGATTTTTTTTCTCCATTTTGTCACCTGTTGGAGTTTGGGTTCCTTGCCGCTGTCACCTTTGGCTTGCTTAGTTGGGGACACTTGACATTTGACATTCAATGTTTTTTGATCTGCCTGCATTGACACCATTGTATGCAAACTACATTAATAATTATTGATTTTTACAATGGAATGAACGAACACTAAACTTACTTAAGCTGGACAATGACACCATTCCCTTTAAGAGCTCAAAATTATATAATGTTACATCAAACATTCATAGTGATTAAGTGTCGTTTTACAATGACACAAAACCACTGATGTGTGTTTCATTTCTTAAAGTATATAGACCTCAATGGTTTGTTGCTTTTTTTTGATATTTTAAAACTTGTGTTGGAAATTTCGTTCTCAGATGAGGTTTTTTGTGCATTTTGTGGCATAATTTTTTAAAACATCTCTGGTAAATGCCCGTCACAGGCGTGTTAATGTTCCATGTGTTTGTTTCTTATAAAGTGACGTCCTGATTCTCCTAATCATATTTGACTGATGATGATGATGATGATGATGAAGAATCTGTGAATCAGGTTCGATCAGTGAAGGCAAGAGTCTGACTCTCACATCAGCCCGTCTTTTGTTTGTTCTCCAGCATGTTTTCACACAGAGAGATGTGCTGTTACTGTTATCCAGTATCATTTCTTCATATTTCTTAGTTCAGACAACACTTTTTATTTATGATCTGATTTGAAATGGACAAACAGAAATCAGTTTTTGTGTTTTTGTGAATGTTCAAATCATTTGCTGATCACGTTTCAACAAATAAGACCTCGCTGAAGTATTTTTTTTCATCAGCACAGGTGAGTCAGTCGGTGTATGTGTGTCGTGTGTAAGTTTCACTTTATAGGAAACAGAAACACTCAGCAAATCTTGAGAAACACAGGAACACAAATACTGAAACACTGTTATGTGTCTTGATTTATATCGTCATAACCTGAAGGGTTGGGCCTAATCAGACTATAAAAGAGCGATCATTTACCAGCTTCTCACTTTACATGAAACACCAAACCGACTTCTTTAAGAAAAGACAATTGTATTACGAAAAAAGGTCCTGGGGCAGGAGTTCATCTGACAGACAGGTCCATTGGTTGAGAGACGAAACTGTAGACCGGCATACAGAGCCTCTCCATCAGAGAGAAAGTAGTGTCTTGGTGGCTCCTGCCCCGGGAACTGCTCTAAAAAAATACGCTGATTCTGGTGAGTTATTCTGCTTTGGACGACAGTGCTTGATGTTTAAACAGCACACTTTTGGTTTTCTGCTCATTTCTCTTTTTTTCTGATTCCTTGTTTCTATTATAGATGAACAAACACCCCGCTATGAATGACGGTTCTACTGTAGTAATGGACTCTGCGGTTCCATCCGTTGAGAGAAACCATGATTCTTCACTAAGAGCTGTGGTGAGTTACAACTTTGAATTACTCTTGCTCTCAATAACTATGTGTACATGTGCACCAATAATGCAATTATTTCTCATAATCAGAGTAAGGTCTTAATCGCATTAAGATGTTTACATGACATGAGCAAAACTCTTCACTCCAGTTTGCATGCAATTTTTTTCATTACTCTGATTATTCGTAAGTGGTTATATCACACTCATATAGGTAGCCTATGCATGTATGCATGTTACCGGCCATTGTTTTAATCTACTTACATCAAATTCAAAATACATTTTTATAAATGTACTGGATATTATTCGCCGCCGTGATGAACATCCCAATGCCAGATTTGCTTACGCTGCCGTCACGTTATTTACACCATCTGGATGAAGATACAGAGCAGAGACTGCACAGCGAGTTGTGTTGACAGCGTTTAGCGATTTGGTGAAGAGAAAACTTCAGAATAATGTCACAGAGTTCATTCATGAAGTTGTGTGAACAACACACAGCATCCGTGTACGTCTGAGCACATGCGTACTTTGGTCAGAGCGGGAATAATGCGATTAAGGTGTTTACATGCCTGTATATTGCAATTAAAATCGCCGTACACCACCTAGTTTAATGCGATTATGCTTACTACGATTATGATCTTAATCACATTACTTATATGGTCTTCGGGGTCTTTTTGACCTGCAAATGATGTTTGTTAAAATAAAAAAAAATGTTCTCTTTGTCCAAATGGCATGAGACTTTGTACGGTGGTTAACACTTTTAAGATCTACAAATAAAAAAAAAAATTGGAATGATATCTTGTTGTTATGTTAGTGTAAAAAAAAAAAGTTACACTCATGGTCTTCGGGGTCTCCAGAGACCCCAGACAACTAAATGTAATTTTGTAACAACATTTATTTATTTATTATTATTTTTTAATTTTACTCTGTGTATTAATGTTTTCACTCAACATCTGTGCAGTTTTTGTAGGGTTTGTGATATTTTTAAAATTTATATAAATAAATAAATACATCTTTTTTCAATAGGTTTTTTTTTTATACAAAAACAGCTTTTTATGTAAAATTCACTTTAAAAAGACCCACATTTCTAACTTTCATTCATGGGGATAACATGGATAATTTGACATGGTTCTGAGTAAGATTTTTGCCCATCTTTTGGAAAATGCAAAAAAAAAAAGCTCCACTATTTGCTATGTGCTATTTGACTGACTGTTGGATTAATATCTAAATATTATGAAATCACAATTATAACAATAAAAATTACTTTGTCAAAGTTTAGCATTTTTTTGTACTGGACAAAATCATTTTTCAATAATAATTTTATAATAAAAATAATTTTATAATAAAATAAATAATTTTTATTTTTGTGTGTGCACGTGTGTGTGAGAGCATGTTCATTTACTGGTGATCGACCTACTGCCTGTTTGACTACGCTCTTCTTATGAATAAAGCCTGCACGTGGATCTACACCTATGTTGTCACATTCCCGTTCGTTACAGCAACAAATTCCGATCTGTGTCAGATGTGAGCAATTATAATGTGGGTCTTTCTGTGGCTGATAAACAGTGAAAAGAGTTTAAATCGATTTTGATATCTGCTTTGGTTGAACAAAATGTACTTCAAGCTGAGCAGACAGTGTCGACCGTTAGGGTTAGCAGAATATCTTTGTCTAATGAGCAACAGAAAGATTTACTGTTGATAGAAACACAATCTAAGGAAAAAAATCGAACAACAAAAAATAGAAGCAATGTTTGAAATTGAAAAGAGAAAATTAGAGCTTGAGCGTTATAAATTGGATTTGATTAATGCAGGGAAATTTAAGGAAGCCAGAAGATAGTCTGCTGAGGGTAATGAGGATGTTTGGCATGATTTTGATGTGGTTACAAATTTATTACTTTATTACTACCAAATTTGATGAAAAGGATATTGATACCTTTTTCTCTTTGTTTAAGCGGGTAGCTGATACTAGAGGGTGGCCAGATTCAACGCGTACATTATTATTACAGAGCGGGAAGAGCTCAGGAAGTTTTTTCTTCTTTAAAGGTGCCCTAGGTTGTAAAATTGAATTTAGCTTGGCATAATTGAATAATTAGAGTTCTGTACATAGTAATCACATACAGTGAGTTTCAAACACCATTGTTTCCTCCTTCTTATGTAAATCTCGTTCGTGCAAAAGACCTCTGAAGAACAGGCGAATCTCAACATAACACCGACTGTGACACAACAGTCGGGATCATTAATATTTACGCCCCCAATATTTGCATACGCCAGCTCATGTTCAAGGCATTAGACAAGCCAGTATTAACGAGCAAAGACATTATATCATGATTTATTTAGTGATATTTGTAAATGGTCTTTCTAAATGTTTCGTTAGCATGTTGCTAATGTACTGTTAAATGTGGTTAAAGTTACCATTGTTTCTTACTGTATTCACGGAGACCAGAGCCATGTCGTTATTTTCATTTTTAACCCGAAAACGCTTGCAGTCTGTATAATTCATAAACGCATCTTCATTCTTTATAAATCTCTCCAACACTGTGTGTATCTTTAGCCCCGTTAGCCACACAGCACTATCAAACTCATTCAGAATCAAACGTAAACATCCACCAAATATATGCCATACTTACGTGATCTGATTGGCTGCATCACGAACAGTTTGTATTGGTCCATTTTGAGAGTTATATCAGCTTATTCTATTGTTTATGCAATGTTTAATGGGAGTCGTGAGCTTGGGGGCAGGGAGCACAAGCATTTAAAGGTCCCATTTTTTAATCCCACCCCAAAATAGGCAGTTAAAACATGGTATAATAAAAAATCTATGTGGTATTTTGAGCTGAAACTTCACAGACACATTCTGGGGACACCTTTGACTTATGTTACATCTTGTGAAATAGTGTTCTAGGGCACCTTTAAGTACTCAGGATTCAGGAAACAATGACTGCGTGAAATCTTTTTTGAAAGCTTATGAATTAGTACCGGAAGCATATAGACAGCGATTTAGAGGTTGGCAAAAATCTGAAATACTAACGTGAAATTTTTGAGAAAAATTCAAACTCATTTCAATCGCTGGTCTTCTGCTTCTGGTGTAAAGACGTTGAGCGATTATGGGAGCTGGTAGTGTTGGAGCAGTTTAAAAACTCAGTGCCACCTCATATTGCTACTTATGTGACTGAGACTAAAGCTCGTATAGCTTATGACGCTGCACTCCTAACTGACGAATATGCTTTAATTCACAAAAATCAGTTTGGAACAAAAATGTTCTGAGAAAGTAGACGTGAACCTTATGGGTTTGCATATGATAAGAGTAGGGTAAATTCTGATTTCTCTAGAACAAAACCATTTCGTTCCCCTGGGAAAAGTAATTTAGCAGATGTTTGCAATTACTGTCAGGCTAAAGGTCATTGGAAAAATGAATGTCCAATGCTAAAGCTCAATATTCAGCTTGAAACTCCTGATAGGAGGAAGAACACTTATTTTTTTAAGGGGTTTATTTTTTAAGGGGGGGGTGTGTGACTGTCCTCTGGGCCCGTTCTGCTTCAGCCGGCTATGGGACGGGACTTAGGAGGTAATCATTATATGAAACACCTGCAGAGTAGATTATAAGAGTTTTTGGTTCTCTGATTTGGCCCCCTTCTGTTACCATTTTGTTTTCCGTTAGTTTTGGGTTGCTTTGTTGTTATTTGCTTTATGGATTAGTTTAGTTTGGGGCTTTATGTTTTGCAGGCCTGTTTGTTAAGTTGGAATGTGTCTATTTTGCGTTACTTGTCTTTATTTACTTTCTCGTAGTGTTGCTTTTTACATATAACTATTATGAGTTGTAAACTTTATTTTTGTTAATAAATACTTGTTGATTCATTTGCGTTCTCGTTGCCTCCCTCATTTGTCGCGGCTCTGAGCCGGCCGTGACACCTATTGTAAAATGTATTTGATATAAAGTAATGGGATTAAAATAGGATGAACATGTGCTCTATAATATAACATAAATATGATAAATATTATGTTTTAAAGTAAAGTTTAAACAAGATTTCATTGGCCTATTTTATAAAGTGTTTGCTGTAAAATAGAGATGTATTCAGATGTAGATGTTTTGAATGTGCTAAACAAGTTTTTATGATATAATATACAATTTTTGTACTGTGCAATAATTCATGCACGCATGTATGACAATACAAAAATCATGTTTTCTGTTATGAGTGTCACGTTGAAGACAAGCATGAAGACAGACAACAGGATTATAAAATAACCACAAGGTTTATTAAACTAGAAGGTAGCTGGCGTAACAGATTGCACTAACACAAATAACAACAACTGACAACTGAAGAGTGAACAAGGAGGAACTTAAATACACAGAGATAATGAACTAAATGACGAACAGCTGTGATGAGGGTTAGTGTCCATGTAAACAGATGAGTGGCGGCAAAAACAAACAAAGGAACACGTGATAGATGAAAACAAACTAAAAGTCCATGAAATCTAAGACAAACCAAACACAACTGTGACAGTACCCCTCCGAAAAAGGCGCAACCTCGTGCCTCAACAGGAAGATGGCAGAGGGACTGGTGGAGGGGGTTTTGGAGGTGGACGAGGATGAGCCGAAGGGATGGTGATAGTCGATGGCAGAGGAATGGTGGCAGACAGAAGACGAGATCCCGGCGGTGATGATGGAGGGTATCCGAAGACACAGACCCAGAGCTAGGGAGTCCCGACAACCCACGGCGGAGTAGAGAGAGAGAAGCCAAGATGGTGTAGAGGCTGACAGCTGGGGACGACTGACGGAGACAAGGCCAATGGATCCATAGGCATAGACAGAAAGCCGATGGAGCTGAGCGAAGTCACTGGCACTGGAGATCCAGGCGATGCTGCAGTGACGAGCGTTGGAGGTGGAGCCAGAGTACCCGAGGGCCTGAGGTGGAGCTGGTGTGAGGGAGGACAGAGGTGATGCCGAGGGGAAGGAGGAACCTGCTGCAGCTGTAGGGGTGGAGGGCCTGAGTTCAGCGGATGCCCTGTAAGTCCGTGGCAGAAGTGGTGTGACAACTGACCAAGGGGGAACCGGCAGGACGAGGGAACCCGGTGAAGCCGCAAGTCCAAGGGTCTCCGGTGGAGCCGAAGGTGGGAGAAGCCAATACGGAGCCAACAAGTCAACGGGCCAAGATGGAGCCAAGATGGATACACCAAGAGTTTTGCAAAAAAGTTTGTTTTACAAATGCAAACTAAAATTACGTACGTAATGTGCTTGTAGTTTTGCAGACTTGGTCTGAAGATTCGGTACATGAGTAAATGATTCACTGAGTAAAGCCTCAAGAACCACTTTTAGGGTCTAAGCAATTTAAAAAAAAACTAATATATTTCCTGTTTGCATCAATGGTAACTTTACTTGCATCCATAGCATTACCAGTACACAAATTTTTTTTATTGTACATTTTATCAGATTTCTATCTTTCTACACACTTCATTCCTAACTCTCTTCATAAATGGCAGTTACACACAGCGATATGCTATTTCCCCAGAACCCACTCTGCAAACCCGGATAGTACTGCTAACTTACAAAGATTGAGTACGCTGCAATTAAAGTCTGTTAAATCATTGAAGCAACTTAAAACAATTACATTTAGTTTCGTTTTATTTTTGTGTAGCTCAACATTTTTGAGTAAACCCTTATACTTAAATTATTATTTTTAAGTTTACTGAGTGATATAAAGTGACGTCATCCATGTCACGTCGTTGCCGATGTTACCAACGTAACCAACGTTATCAGAAGAGTCCATTCAACATTAAACTGAGTTGCAGCAGATTTTAAGTTCCCAGCATGCTTTGCGTCACACTCTGTAAGGGGGAATAAATGTTAAAATTGAGTGTTATTTTGTGTGTTTTTTTCACAAGATTAATACAGGAGAAGATGTGTTATTGTTTAGTGTTCTGTTATTTTGGTATGTAAAGGTGTTTCTGTGATGTTGAAGTTTTGTAGGGTTACCATCAAGGTGAAGAGTAGGACCTGTGGATAGATTGAGAATGGGCTGTGAAACATTAAGGCTATAAATACTTATTAACAGTTCATGCAAGTAAATAGTGATAGTCTCTTTGATTGTTACATTGCTAACTAACACTTAAAGATTAGGTGTTAGTTTATTCAATATTTCAATTAAATTGTAATTACTTAATTTTTGTAGTATAAAATAATTTTTGAGTTGTTTACTTAAATATTTTAAGTATTCTGAACTTATTGGGTTTTACAACCACTGCACCAAAATAATTGAAAAATAAGAAACATTATGTATGGTAAACAATAGTTTTAAGTACAGTGGACTTAAACATTTAATAAAACTAAAATTAAAAAAATTTAGTTTGAAATTATTCTTTACTTAAAAGATTTGAGTTGCTTTACTTAAATTTTTTGAGGTAATCGGTGTCTACAATAATTTTGATTACTCTGAACTTATCGGGTTTTACAGTGCATGGTTACCAACACACAGGATGCAACATACGTCATCTTTAAAAGGATGTGGTATTCTTGTGAGCACGCAGTGTTTGTGTGAGTCAGCGTACGTAAACTCTTCAAACAAGGGGTCGTACAAGCCACAGTTCATTCTGGCGCTCTTACACACTTACAATCATGTAGTTTGCTTTGCATTAAATAAAATGATTTACAGCACAGCAATGATTTATAAATGAAATAAAACATACACAAACCTGTATTTCATTGAAAAAATGCATCAAGTTGGCGACACGGAGAAGCTGAACATGATCACGCCCTGACTTGTCCTCCGTTTCCACTATACTCTCTCTCACACATACATACCTTTTCTCTTACATACACATATTTTCTTACATACATTTATTATTTATAGTATTAAATGTTTGAATACTTTGAATACATTTGCATAAGAGTAAAATGTAAGAATGTGTGTTATAAAATATGGTAACGAGAGCAAAATGTATCAATGTGTGCATTAAAATATGTGACTATGAGAGCAAAAATATAGACATGTGAAAGGAGAATGTAAGTATGTGAGAGTGCCAGAATGAATTATGGCTTGTACGAGCCTCATATGTCAGTCTTTCTCACTCTTGGTGTAGTTTAGTGCCCTACACACACACAGTAATTGAGATGAACAGCATTGCTTCTTTGGTTAGCATTGTTGGAACTGGTTTTGGAAATCCCCCAACTTTGAAGGGTGTGGCCTAACCACAGTATAAAAGAGCAAACTCACCTGCTCTAAAGCACAGATGACTAAACAACCCATGATAAACTCAGATAATTTGTATTGTAACAGCTTCAAGAAAGGAAAAGTTTTTGAAGAACAATCCACCCGGGGCAGGAGCACCAGCACTTTTCTGGAGGCAGTGGAAATAAACTCGGCAGTTCCATCGATTGAGAGTGATCATACTAGGCTGACATACAGCAGTCCACCATCAAACAGACAAGTTACTCTAGGGTGTCTCGGTGCTCCTGCCCCGGGAGTTTCTGACGCAACAGCCGTGGTGAGTGATACTGCTTTATTTGAATTAGTTTAGGATTAAATTACTTCTTAACCTGTTCACTTTCACATTCCCCTTTTAATGTTGTAAATCATGAATGCTTTGGAATACAGACCTGAGGTTCAAAAGATGAAGGTAAAAAAGTTCTAGAAGCAGGGGTGCGGGAAGATGTTTTAGGTTGGGGGTGTCTGAATAAGAAACAATATTGAGTCTATAAAACATGTAAAAACTCCACAAAGCACAACAAGCGCATCAGTGAGTTTACACAGCATACACACCGGGACATTTGACTTCACATCACAATTTTTGAAATTATTGATACTGCTTGCAATTATAATACAGTGGACCGCTCTAAAGGGCATAAATTAGGCCTTTAAATATAAAGGCACAAAATCACTTTCTCGGACCTTCACTGTTCCCTAACTCAGCCCGAGCTTTTCAGGAAATGGCTGAAGACGCATCTTTTTCATTAAAACTTGACCCATTAATACTAACACTTACTATTCTATATCTAATTTACTATCTAATTTTTTCTATTTATTAAAAGAAAATCTTGCTGTGTACTGTGCTAGACTATGGGACTTGGTTAAACTGCTTCTGTCGAAATGTTTAGTCAATGAAAGAAATGTTTTAAAATTTATGTTAGAGGAGCTGCGATTACATGTTTGTAGCTTCACTATATATTTTTACATTTTTAAAAAATACTTTTAAAGATTGGATATGAAAAAGTCATTTAAGTCTTTGAACTGGACAAACAGAAATGAGTTTTTGTGTTTTTAAGAATGTGTTCAAACAGATAAACATGAATCTCATTCATCATCCTCAGATTTGAATATGATCATATTTGTGTCTTTTGCTCCATTTTGATTCTCAACTAGACAGTGTTATATATTATAGTATAAATATTTAAAGTAAATCATTTGCTGATCTCTTTTCAACAAATTAGAACTTGTTGAACTATTTTTCTTTGACTGACATCAGAGTTGGTGTAGGTGTGTCTTGTGTAAGTTTCACTTCATAGGAAACAGAAACTCTCAGTGTATGTGTGGCCTCGAGAAACACAAGAACACAAACACAGAAACAGACAGAAACTGTTCATTTTTTTTGCATGTATGATGAAGGTTATCTCAAAGTTATGAACAAACGTTCTTACATTAACATTAAAAAAAAAAAAAAAAACTTTTTTCTGAAACCTTTTGTTGGATGTTCATCTAATGTTTTTTAAATGTTACTGCTTACTACTTTTTTCAGATGGCAGGCGTTCAGTTGACGGACGTTCAGTTGATGGACGATCAGATGGCTGACGTTGAAGTGGCGGACGATCAGATGGTGGACGTTCAGTTGACGGACGCTGAAGTGGCGGACGTTCAGTTGGCGGACGATCAGGTGGCGGACGATCAAATGGCGGACGCTCAGGTGGCAGACGATCAGATGGCGGACGTTCAGTTGACGGACGCTGAAGTGGCGGACGTTCAGTTGGCGGACGATCAGGTGGCGGACGCATCAGATGGCGGACGTTCAGGTGGCGGACGATCAGGTAGCGGACGCATCAGATGGCGGACGCTGAAGTGGCGGACGTTCAAGTGGCGGACAATCAGGTGGTGGACGATCAGATGGCGGACGTTCAGTTGACGGATGCTGAAGTGGCGGACGATCAGGTGGCGGACGATCGGGTGGCGGACGATCAGGTGGCGGACGATCAGGTGGCTGACTTTCAGGTGGCGGACGATCAGGTGACCGACGTTCAGGTGGCGGACGATCAGGTGGCGGACGTTCAGGTGGCGGACGATCAGGTGGCGGACGATCAGGTGGCGGACGATCAGGTGACCGACGTTCAGGTGGCGGACGTTCAGGTGGCGGACGTTCAGGTGGCGGACGTTCAGGTGACCGACGTTCAGGTGGCGGACGATCAGGTGGCGGACGTTCAGGTGGCGGACGATCAGGTGGCGGACGTTCAGGTGGCGGACGATCAGGTGGCGGACGTTCAGTTGGCGGACGATCAGGTGACCGACGTTCAGGTGGCGGATGTTCAGGTGGCGGACGTTGAAGTGGCGGACATGAATGACGGTTCTACTGTAGTAATGGACTCTGCGGATCCATCCGTTGAGAGAAACCATGATTCTTCACTAAGACCGGTGAGTTACAACTTTGAATCACTCTTGCTCTCAATGTAGAATCAAAGTTTGCCTTTTACTTCACTGCAAAAAATGAGGACTTAATATCTTCAGTCATTCTTCTCCAGTAAATGTAACTTGATTTAAGAATGTTTAAATATTTGTGCTGGAAGACACTGACACTGAGGAAGAACATCATACATCTAACATAAATAAACTATAAACTAAACTAAACATAAATTTAATCCTAACGTCCGACAGAGATCTGATTCTTACTCTTATCTGAACCGGTATCAGGTGGCGGACGTTCAGGTGGCGGACGATCAGGTGACCGACGTTCAGGTGACCGACGTTCAGGTGACCGACGTTCAGGTGGCAGACGTTCAGTTGGCGGACGATCAGGTGGCGGACGATCAGTTGGCAGACGCTCAGGTGGCGGACGCATCAGGTGGCGGACGCTCAGGTGGCGGACGCATCAGGTGGCGGACGCTCAGGTGACCGACGCTCAGGTGGCGGACGCATCAGGTGACCGGACGCTCAGGTGGCGGACGCTCAGTTGGCGGACGCTCAGGTGGCGGACGATCAGTTCGCGGACGATCAGGTGGCGGACGTTCAGGTGACCGACGTTCAGGTGGCGGACGTTCAGTTGGCGGACGTTCAGGTGGCGGACGATCAGGTGACCGACGTTCAGGTGGCGGACGATCAGGTGGCGGACGATCAGGTGACCGACGTTCAGGTGGCGGACGCATCAGGTGACCGACGCTCAGGTGGCGGACGATCAGGTGACCGACGTTCAGGTTGTGGACGATCAGGTGGCGGACGTTCAGGTGGCGGACGTTGAAGTGGCGGACATGAATGACGGTTCTACTGTAGTAATGGACTCTGCGGATCCATCCGTTGAGAGAAACCATGATTCTTCACTAAGACCGGTGAGTTACAACTTTGAATCACTCTTGCTCTCAATGTAGAATCAAAGTTTGCCTTTTACTTCACTGCAAAAAATGAGGACTTAATATCTTCAGTCATTCTTCTCCAGTAAATGTAACTTGATTTAAGAATGTTTAAATATTTGTGCTGGAAGACACTGACACTGAGGAAGAACATCATACATCTAACATAAATAAACTATAAACTAAACTAAACATAAATTTAATCCTAAAGTCTGACAGAGATCTGATTCTTACTCCTATCTGAACCGGTATCATATAAACTGATATATTCAGATAGTGGCAAATAGAGAAACATTACAGAAATAAACATCAGAATAAATTTAAGAAATAATATAGAAATATACAGAAAAATCAGCATTGCATTATAAAATAAAAATATATAATACTCTTACCTCAAATAAACAAACAAGAAGCAAAGAAACAACAATGAATATACAATCTGTTGAGATATTAATTTGGCTCTTACAGTACTGTTATAGATTTAAATGTTTACTATTCTACTGTGTTTGAGGATTATATAAGGATAAAATCATACTAACCATTCGCTCTGATTCCTCTGTTCCTTTATAGATGAGAAGAAAGAGAGATGAACCTGATGAACCTGAAGAGATGAACAAGAAGCGCTTTAAGGCCAGAAGGTAAAAATTGACATATTTAATGTATGTGCAACAGGACTAAACACACTGTGACGGTATTTGAACTTGGGGTAAAAACCAGTTATTACATTAAATTAATCATTAAAGAAACTTCATGACACTAAATCAGTTCTATTATGGAAATCAAATCAGTCAAGGAAAACTTTTCTATTCAAGCTCATTTCAGATCATGTCATCACATCTCAATTTAGTACGTCATATTCAAAATAATAATAATAACTAGATATGTACATTCTGAAGAAAATGTAAGTGGTTGCTAGGGCTTGGCTATGAAGTTGAAATGTCATGATTTATTGGCTTAAGCCGAGTGAAATGAGCCCACCCCAAGTCTCGACAACATTCTGATGTGGAGAGATGACATCACAAAGTTAAAGGATTAGTTCACTTTCAAATAAAATTTTCCTGATGATTTACTCACCTCCATGTCATCCAAGATGTTCATGTTTTTCTTTCTTCAGTCGAAAAGAAATGAAGGTTTTTGATGAAAACATTCCAGGATTATTCTCCTTATAGTGGACTTCACTGGCCTCCAAACGGTTGAAGGTCAAAATGTCAGTTTCAGTGCAGCTTCAAAGGGCTTTAAACGATACCAGACGAGGAATAAGAGTCTTATCTAGAGAAACAATCAGTCATTTTCGAAAAAAATACAACTGTATATGCTTTATAAACACAAATTATCTCCTTGCACATGCTTCCGCTTTTCGCATTCTTCAAAAAGCTTCAAAAACGCTGTATGTCCTACGCCTTCCCTATTCTACTTACGGAAAAAAACGAAACTGGCGATAAGGAGAATAATCCTGGAATGCTTTCATAAAAAACCTTCATTTCTTTTCGACTGAAGAAAGAAAGACATGAACATCTTGGATGCCATGGAGGTGAGTAAATTATCAGGAAAATTTTATTTGAAAGTGAACTAATCCTTTAAGTCTATGAGACTGTTTCACCCACCCATCGTACACCCGCTCACTTATAAAAGATATAGCACACCGAAATCCTCCTCAAAACACCCTACATGTAATGCCCTGCATTAGTGTTTAAACCACAAGATGACCTCAAAAAGTTCTCTCACAAACGCTCCATTTACACGTAAACTGCTCTCAACACAACTTTACAATGCTTTCCAAAATCAAAAGCATTAAAATAGCATAAGAATCCTAGCATTAAATGTAGCATTAGCACTCATTTTCACAACACGTCTGCTACCATGACCGGGAATAACCCGCACGTCTGATGAGAGAGAGAGAGAGAGAGAGAGAGAGAGAACTGCAATCACACATTCTTAAAGGGATAGTTCACCCAAAAATGGAAATTCTGTCATCATTTACTCACCTCAAGTTGTTCCAAACTTGTACGAGTTTCTTTGTTCTGTTGAACACAAAGGAAGATATTCTGAAGAATGTTTGTACCCAACCAGATCTCGCAGATCTTGACTACCATAAAAGAGGGAAAAAATACTATGGTAGTCAATGGAGGGGGTACAAACATTCTTCCAAATATCCTTTTTTTGTGTACATCAGAACAAAGAAATTTATACAGGTTTGGAACAACTTGACGGTGAGTAAATGATGACAGGATTTTCATTTTTGGGTGAACTAACCCTTTAAATAAGTTCCAAACTGGTTCCCTGTAGTATATATGCTCAACAGCGCCACCTCCAGCCATCACAACACACATTTGACTTCATTTACCTACTAAATGTTTTAAAAACCTGAAGTTGATTCTTCGATAAGTTGATTGTATGATTTTCAGTTTTGCTCAAGGTAAGATTTTCAGTAACTGTAGAATACAGTAAAAATATGGTGTTTGGGGTAAAAACTATAATGGAATAAAAAGTCCTGCTCCTGAAGTAAAGACCCCTCAATACCTTTAGTTTTATATGATTTTTAATGAAAACAAACGAAAATATCTTTCCCACAAACTGTTGTTGCGTCAATGTTCAATGAAAAGATATATATTATTTCTGTAATCACGCACTAATTTTTTACTATTATTGCTTTTAGAATATGTTCTGCTGGACAATAAATTAACGAAACATTATAAAAGTGTTTTTCCTTCTCTAGCGAACAACATGAATGCTAAAGTTGTCATGAACCGTGTTCAGTCAATGCTATAATTACAGTCATTAGTGTGTGTTGATCAGGATTCACTCTGAATGTTTTGTCAGATTGATGGAGGATCCGCCGTGGATCTACAGAGATGAAAATGACAACATCAGGAGCATCGATTTGAGCAAGAAGGGAAAATAGCTAGAATTACAATTAAATTAATGTATTTTTGTAATGATTATCTGTTTCCTATATGTTCCCTTTTTCCTATAAATCAAAAAATATCTTCTAAGGTTTCAGGGTTCATAAAACATTATAATATCAATAACAAATTTATCAATCAGTGTGGTTTTGCTGTGATTGAACTAAAAGAAGGATCGTCTATATTGATCGGACCCTTTAAGCCAGTTAATGTTTCTGAGAAAAAACATCTTTTAGATATAGATCACAGTGAAGAGCAATGTATTCGTGAAATAAAGAAAGAAATTAAAGGAAAAGAGAAAATGATAAAAGCCATATATATATTTACTAAATATAGTCCCTGCTTTTCTAGAAAATGTTGTGATTCTTGTATGATCCAGTTAGTTGGTTTCTCTGAGGAAATGTACAGTTATAATATAGAGGTTGTCATCGCCTTCCAGGACTTTTATGGTGCATCAGGGAATATAGTTAAAGAGCTGAAGACCCTGATGAATGATGAAGATCCTTCGATTAAAAAAGCATTACTGCAGTTAAAAGAAAACATGAAAGAACAACACCGTAGATCAACATTTATATGTTTCCATGGAAACAAACATAAAAAGAGAAGTAGCACTATTAAAACATATATTACAAATGAAATAAGAAAATATAAGATAAGTAATACTGAAAATGTTGAACGTTTTCTTTCTCAGAATAACTTTAAAATTGAATTTCCCTCTGAGAAAATGACATTAAATGAGTTCAAGAAATTTGGAGAAGAACAGGCATATAAACTGAAAACACACCTGAAAAACCAGAATGTTAGCGAGGAAATTAGAGAAAAAGCTTTTTCACTTTTTTATTCTAAGTGGTGTGAACTAGTATATGAAGAATATGAAGAGTTTATCTATGAAAAGCTCAGTGATTACATTAACAGCTTTGCTGTTATATCCGCTTATGAAAATATAAAGGCCATCACAAAACACTTTAATCTGGAAAGGGTAAAGTTAACCTTTTAAACAATCTTTTTTTGCACCTTTTCTGTTTTTTTTCCCTGCATTTTTAGTTCAGTCTGTCTCTGTCCTCTCCTCATTTCTTGTTGTAATGTTTTGTTGTGCAGAAGATCATGTGTCTCCGTCATTTGTATGAGTGATGAAAGTATTTCTCTGTAATCGTCTTTATAAATCCACCTGATAAAGACGAGATGTCTCCATCTAAAGACACTGACACTGCTGATCTCACTGCCTTTCGATCGTCATTCTCTCACAACAAGCACACAACTGTCTTTATTTAATAAATATATTCTTATTTCCTTTTGTGTCCTGTTTTCTGTTCTTCTCTATCAGCCTAAATCTAGAGAGATCTTTCAGCTAGATAAACCAGTTGAATAAACATTCAGTTCAATTCAATTCACATTTATTTGTATAGCACTTTTTACAATACATATTGTTTCACAGCAGCTTTACAGAGAATGCATGTGTCCTCATTACAGTTTAGAGCGATCTGTTATCAGAGCTGACTGAGACCAAATTATGTCCATGTGTCAGAAATGTAGTTCTAAGATAATACACTTAATTAACATCATGTATTTAGGCACAATGAGCCGCTAAGATCTAGTCTTACCAAAAATCAATTAGCTAGAAGAGCTAATCAGTCTTACTTTTCTGTTAGATCGATTCCTTTTTCATGTAAATGACTTAAAGTTAAGACCAGTCTTGAAGAACAAATAAAAGATGATTAACTTGTAAGACTAGTGTAAGCTGTTTACAGCTGGCTATTGGACTAACCCCGCTAGAAATTTTACGTTCCCAGAACATTCCCAGAACGTCCCCACTGGTGTTAAGGACGTTGCCTAGTAACATTCCCAGAACGTTCACAGACGGTCACGATGTGGAGTTCTTTTAAGGGTTCGGGGACGTTATTTGGTGGACCTTCAGGGAACATTCAGGACGTTCTCTGAACGTTTAGGGAACCATATTTTATTTGGAAATGTTCTCAGAACGTCCCTGCTGCCATTGTCAAAAAATTGAATTGAAAATTAGAGCTAAATTGACTAACAAAAGTGGCTGTTCAAACAAAAACTATTTTTTCTTAAATGTCTTACAAAAAAAAAAAGCTCTATACAGGATTATAATTATGAAACTTTTCTTGAAAATACAAAACCCTTGCAATAAGTCATTAGCTGACAACAGCACATGCCTGAGCTAATGTGACCGCTGTATCACTGCATCAGCAGCTACAGTTCCTGTCTTTAACTAAAGCAACATGCAGCAGAACATCAGTGTTTCTGGATCATCATGACTGAAGCACAATGGTGACCTCACAAAACTCATAACAGAACATTAAACACTAACAGATCTCTCTAGATCTCAGCATCTTCACTTTTTACAAACAACTGAGGTGTTGATGTTGTATTAAAAATTATAAACGTTACCATTACGGAGGTAAGCGCTTGCTTTAGTTTGGCTCCTGACCCTTGACATTTGAACTTTATTATTTCTCCAGTTGTTGTAACTGTGTGTTTCTAAAGCACCTTTGTTACAAAAAAAAATTGTGAGAAAAAAAAAATCTGATCAAATGGATTTGGTTGATGATTTCATCATGCAGTGGCCTTATTCACTGATCTCTGAATATTGTGTTCTTTTCATGTTGTCGTAGTCCTATGATAATGCATACAATCTTGTCCTGCTTTGATATTTTGAACATTTTTTATCATTTTCAGATGAACAGATCAGTTCTGAGCATCACAAAACAAGCTACTAAAGTCAAAAAAAGATTTTTGTTTATTGTCACCATTGTTGAGGTTCATACGCTGATTCATGATGTCTGTGAGTCTAAGAGACACTGCTCAAAACTCTGTTTAATGAATTTAAAAAAAAGATAAAACTCATAAAAAAAGAAAAAAACTAACCATTAATTAATGCAAAAGTAACATTTAATACACTGAGAGTTTAGTCTCTGGAGAGGATCAGTGAATCAGGACACTCCATGATGTCTAGTAACATTCCCAGTACGTTCAGAGACGGTCATGATGTACGTATGGTCATGCAGTATCTGTGTTAGTTCCTCTCATCCGGCGAGTGTGTGTCAGACAACATCTCTCTCTCTCTCTGACCCGACACACCAGATAAGGAATTTCAAAGAGTGTTAAATAAATAAAAAAAACGTAAATTTTTTTTTTCATCTGACCAATCTGGAGGATTTGAGAGTCAGATGACAAAAAATTTCCTGGGCAAAGGAGTCAGTCTGACGCACACTCACCTAAAAAGAGCAATAACACCATCTCTAAAGCACTGAACAAACAAAGCACCATGACTGAAGATTTGACCGTGTGATATGACTCCGCGGGTCCATCCGTTCAGAGGAACCGTGCGGCAGGCCTCCATATCTCGGATGATTCTGTCCTGATGTGTCTGATGATTGATAAAATCAAAGGCAACAACACAAAGATGATTCTGAGGTAAGCTGATCTAATAAATCAAATGTAGATGATGAGAATAGATAAAATTGCCAAATATTATTGTACTGTTTTCAGTAACTGTAGAATACAGTAAAAATATGGTGTTTGGGGTAAAAAGTGCTCTTGTTGTTGGGGCTAACAAATTATAACTAGTAAAAATATATTATCATTAATAACCTAAACTATATGTCAAAATGTCAGATTGATTTTACGAGGGTCAGCAGATGTCAGTGACAGTTTAATGGCCACATTAGGCAAGTACAGGAAACAGTTCATTATTTCACCTCCAGACTCAAGCTGTGTTTCCACTGCACACAACATCGCCCCCTTGTGGCAAAGGTAATGAACTTTTATTATGATCACACTCTGGAACATGGGAGAGAAGCACATTCTCACTGTCTCAGACTAGTATTTCCATGCAGTAGTTTTATTAAACATTTTACTGTAACATTAACATTTTTAACATAGTGGTTGATATAAACTAACAATGAATAAAGGTGAAGAAATGCAACAGCAAAAGCTGTTATCCTCCAAACATTCATTAAAGTGGGATGAATATACAAATACAAACAATAAACAGCTATAGGGGACAAATGACTCTCAATCATTTTGTAAGAAAGATATGGAGAAAACCATTAAAAATAATAAAATACAAATATTAAATTAATAATTTATTGCTTATCTAATAATATACATAAATGTATCAAGTTAGGCTCGGATTGTGCGTTCATGCCATGATATAATTACTGTATTCATGATTTAAAAACTGCAGTCTGAGCCCAGCTTAAAGTCTGCAAGTGTCACAAACGAGACTCCTACAGTTCCTTCTGCTCGCCACCAGAGGGATCCCTCTCCCGAATATTAATCCCCTTTGAACTACATTTCCCTCTCACGTACCTGTTTCTGATTACCCTTGCACCTGACTCTCATCAGTGGACTATTTAAGCCGCTCTCAGACTCTACCTCATTGTGAGGGGCAAAGACGACTGCGGAAGGTTGGCGGAGTCGGTAGTAGTAGTAGTAGTAGTAGTAGTAGTAGTAGTAGTAGTGGTAGTGGTAGTGGTAGTGGTGGTGGTGGTGGTGGTAGTGGTAGTGGTAGTGGTAGTGGTAGTAGTAGTAGTAGTGGTAGTGGTAGTGGTAGTAGTGGTAGTAGTGGTAGTGGTAGTAGTGGTAGTGGTAGTAGTGGTAGTGGTAGCGGTAGTGTAGCGGCAGCGGTGGTAGTGGTAGTGGTAGTGGTAGTGGTAGTAGTGGTAGTGGTAGTGGTGGTGGTGGTGAGTTACAGCAGCTGTATAGTGAATGTATTTGAATGGCTTCAGGATCTAAGTATGATGGTTGGGATCCTGAAAGGGATATGGAATGGCAGAAGGTAGCTAATAAGCGTAAGAAGAAAAAGAGTAATGGGTCAGGAACAGAAACAGACGATACAGTTAAAAGAGTGAGAGGACATGATATCGGAACATCTGTATGTGAACCTCAATTCAAAGTTATTGTGACTTTTGAGGACAATTTCCATCTGATCTCGATGGCTAAGGCGATAGAGAAGGAGGTAGGAAAGGTCAAGTTTGCAAAGTACTTGAACAACAAATGAATTCTGATTCACACTGTCAACAAAGCTCAGCAAGAGAAGATTTTTAAGATGCAAACGCTGGACCGGAAGAATGTTAAGACACACATTCCTGGAACAACAGATAGGCTAAGAGGAGTTATATCGGGAGTTCCTTTATCTGTTACTATGGATGAAATCAAGTCGGAATTGAAAGGGGGAAAAGTTAAAGATGTAAAAAGACTAATCAATAAAAATAATGGAAACAAAACTGAAACTCTGTCAGTCATGATTGAATTTGAAGATAAAATGCCAAGCAGAGTTATGCTAGGTTTTTTCAGCTACCCAGTAAAGGATTATATTCCTCCAGTTATACAATGTTTTAAATGCCAACGTCTGGGACACATAGCTAGCCAATGTAAGGTAAAGAAAGATGTGCTAGATGTGGAGGTCAGCACGAATATGGGAAATGTGAGAAAGATGCCCCTGTGAAATGCTGTAACTGTGGTGAACAACACAGTGCAGCTTACAAAGGATGCATGAAACAAATACAGGCCAAAGAAGCTCAGAAAATTAAAATCTTGAATAATGTTTCCTTTGCAGAAGCACTAAAGAAAGTATCAGATGTAACCAAGACTAAACAAAATGATGGTAACAAACCTACAAAAGCCGGAAAAGAAAAAGAAAAGGTAACAGGAGTTCAAGGGCCAATGATAGAACAGTCTCATCAATGCAAAATCAAAAAAGAGACTCTGTTAGTGGATAGAACACAGTTTGTTGCTTTCATATGTAAAGTAGTATATGTAGGAATCAAGCAGAATGACAGAGATGAAAGAATTGAAACAGTAATTGAAGCAGCAAAGAAGTACTTAGGAATTTCTAGTACGGAAACTAAGACTATATTTAAAATGATGAATCCACTAAACTATGACTCAAGTAGTGGATAAAAGTGAAGCTGAGTATCTTACATTGGAACTCAAGGAGTCTAATTGCAAATGGACAGGAATTTAAAAAGTTTTTAAGTGATTTAGGAGAAAAACTTCTCAGGTTATGACTATAACCACAGTTCCCTGAGAGAGGGAACGAGACACTGCGTCCCGAAGGGGGCGCTATGGGAACGCCCTCAGCGTGAAAGCGTCTGATGCACGTATGTCAACTAGTCCAATGGCGAGTGAACGTCACTGGCGGGTGACGTCATGACCAGGACACACTGGACACACAAGATTCAACTTTCCCTGGTCTGGATCTGAGAACAGAGGACAGAGAGCTTGCAGCACTATAGGCCGTGGAATATTGGTCAGAACCTTAGGTATATAACCCGGTTAGGGTAAAGGAACACTTTGACCATCCCTGGTGCAAACTCAAGGCACGTAGGGGATACAGATAGGGCCTGAAGGTCTCCCACTCTTTTTAGGGAAGAAATGGCAAGGAGGAAAACAGTTTTCAACGTCATACATTTTTCTGAGACAGAATCAAGCGGCTCAAATGGAGCTGCAGATAAGCTTTCCAACACAATGGCCAAATCCCAAGCAGGAACCCTAGTGCATGTTGCAAGCCTCAGCCTCAGAGTGCCACGAAGGAAACGATACCTCAAAGGGTTATTCCCCACAATTGTACCATCCACAGGGACATGGTATGCAGAAATAGCTGATACGTAGACCTTTAGGGTGGACGAGGATAGCCCTGATGAAAAACGACTTTGCAAGAACTCTAGTAATTGGGCAGTTAACTGGATCTAGCTGTCGCACATCACACCAAGAATTGAAAGTTTCCACTTCAGGGCCTATAGTTTCCTTGTGGCTGGAGTTCTGGAGTAAAGTATGGTCTCCACAACCTCGGTTGAGAGACCAGATACTATGAGTTGGGCCCCCTCAGGGGCCAAACCCACAGGTTCAATACTTCTGGGTGGGGTGAAAAATCAAGCCCTTCGCCTGAGATAGAAGGTCTCTCCTGATCGGAATCTCCGAGGGAGAGCCGTCGAGGAGAGACACAAGGTCCAAGAACCATATCCGTCTTGGCCAGTAAGGCGCTACTAGCAGTAGACTTATTCCTTCCCAGGCGAATTTTGTCCAGAACTCCTGGGAGCAGAACAATTGGGGGGAAAAGCCTCGGCCATGTCTGTACCATGGCATCCAGTCCAAGAGGAGCTGGATGCGTGACGGATAACCACAGTGGACAGTGCGTTGCATTCTGAGACGTGAAAGATCCACTTCCACGTGGCCATAAATATCCCATATGAGCTTCACCACTTTGGGGTGAAGTCTCCATTCCCCTGGCCTCAGCTCCTGTCTCGACAGGATGTCTGCTCCTATATTCTAGGTCCCTGGAATAAGATTATTCTCGAGGAGAGAATCTTCCCCAGGGACCACAGGAGGATATGGTGTGCCAGATAGTGGGCGTGAGCGCAGACCTCCCTGTTGATTTATATAAAAGACCATCAATGTATTGTCTGTCCAGACAGCACGATGACCTCTCAGGTCTGGGAGGAAGAACTTCAACGCATTGAAGACTGCCATCATCTCCAGGCAATTTATGTGCCACGAAAGATGATGACTCCTCCACAGCCCTTGAGCTGAGCGGCCTTCCATTACCACTCCCCAGCCTGTGAGAGAAGCGTCTATCAAGAGAGTGACTCAATGATATTGAACTCCTAACACAGGGCCTTGTGACAGGAACCAACTTTTCTTCCATATAACCAAGGCGCGGAGACACCGCCGCATGATCTTGATCATACGAAGTAGGTTCCCCCTCAGGGAAAACCCTTGGTCCTGAGCCACCACTGTAAGGGTCTCATGTACAGCAGGCCAAAAGGTATCACTGTTGGACACAGCTGCCATCAGACCCAACAGTTTTAGAAAACTGTTTTATAGTGAGTGACTGGCCTAGTTATATCTCCTGTGTGACTGAAAAGAAAGGAAGGTGGTTCTCTGTAATGGAGAAAGCACACTCTTCTTGGCATTCAGCCACAACCCAAATTTTTTTTAATATGAGCAAGAATGACATCTCGATGTCGAACTGACCATCTGTTCCAACTGCGCTAATATTAGCCAGTCATCTAATCAGTTCAGAATGCGTATGCCCTGCAGCCTGAGCAGGGCTAGAGCTGCATCTACACATTTCATGAACGTGTGGGGTGATAGAGCTAGACCAAATGGAAGAACCTAATATTGGTATACTTTGCCCCTGAAAGCAAACCTGAGGAACTTCCTATGCTGTGGAAGGATGGAGACATGGAAGTATGCATCCTTTAGAACTATCGTGACAAACCAGTCCTCGGATTTGGTTTAGCATCAACATTTTTAACCTAAGTCTCCTGACTGAATGATTCAAGTGATTAAGATCTAATATAGGACGCAACCCTCCATCCTTCTTTGGAACAAAATAGTAGCGGCCCTAAAAACCCTAACTCTCTGCTGGGAGGAGGAACCCGTTTATTGCTCCTTTCGCAAAAGAGTTTACTTTCTGTTCCATTACCAGAGCCTGCCCATTGAGATAAATTTGGCAGAAGCCTCAACTCTGCCAGAAAATCCACAAAAGAGAACCAGCCTCTCAAAGCTGGTCTCTGGTATACCTAGAGCAGCCACTTTGGTGACCTGAAACACACTGGCAGGAAACAACCTATTTGACTGCTTTTCGACCCTCCTCAGAGAGTGCGAACCTGATGCAGCATCGTGTGAACGCTGAATCAGAAGCTTGCTGGAAACCGCTGCGCCCCAAAGCACCGAGAGTGATGGGGTTGGCAGAACGGTCCCCTGAGGGCAACGAAGTGGCACGGGCACCGTATACTGAGGTGTACACCGCTCCACCCCGCGGGGGGCTGCCCTAAGAAGCCTAACACCACTGGCGTCAGGATCTACATGTGAGGCTGAACTAATACATGAATCTAACTAATTAAAGTCAGATAAATATGTATTATTTTAATTTAAATTAAAATTAATTACAGCCAACTGTCCATTTAATTTCTCAAAATTAAATGCAGATCTATCAGACAAGTTAATACGGTTTAAAAGAAATGCTAAATATAGTATATATATATATAGAGAGAGAGAGAGAGAGAGAGAGAGAGAGGTATATAGGTATATAGGCCATACACACACACAAACACATCAAATTTCATTTAATTTCTCAAAATTAAATGCAGCCACATATCAACCAGACAGGTAAAAATGGTCTGGATGAAAGGCTAAATAAAGAGTTATTAGCGCAGACATATAGCTTTTAAAAACCAGGTAATATTCCATTTAATTCCTCAAATTAAATGCATCCATGAACCACCAGACAAGTGTACACGGTCTGAATGATAGGTTGAATATTTATAACTGCCGTCTGCACACCCTAATCAACGCGTCGCCTCGGCAGATGAAAGATCCGAGCCAGAATCTTTATTGCAGTTTGCAGACCCGAAATCAACGTGTTGCCTCGGCAAACGCGAGATCCAAGCCATAGATTCTTTATTGCTTAAGACATTATTCCCTCGAGAAAAAAGCCAAGAGGAGCAGAGCTAAAAGTCTCGATAGTGCATCACATCGGGAAATTTATGAATGAACGCTGTCAGATCCCAATACAAGAGCTGACGTGCATGCTCTGCTTTCAAGCAAACAACACATGAATCGCGTGTATCCCCACTCGTATAGTAGCGAGGGCAGGGAAGCACACACGACTCAAGTTGCTATTTGCTCGCCAATAAACTCCTGTCTAGAATATATAATGCTTGAGGACAAACAACAATAAATAGACAGAGACAGTTTTCAGACAGATCGCTTTGCTGAGGCACAAAAGCTGAAGCCGGTCGTTCCGGATGTGTATTTATCCTTTCCTGGTCGTGACGTCACTCGCCGGTGACATTCACTCTTGCCATTGAACTAGTTGACACACGTGCATCAGACGCTTTCACGCTGAGGGCGTTCCCATAGCGATCCTATCGGACGCAGCGTGGAGTTCCCTCGAAAGGGAACTGGATTCCTCATGATTCAAGCTCTGTCTGTATTTCAGATCTGCCAGCAGAGGGCAGTGATGATCTCACATGCACCGCTGAGGAATCTGGGAAATAAACCACTGACTCTTAAATTCACTGGTTGATGTGAGAAACTAGAAGAGTAACTAACCTTTCAAGTCAAGTCTCCTTTATTTCTATAGCGCTTTATATAATACAGATTGTTTCAAAGCAGCTTCACAGTGATAAAATGATGCATTTCGGCTGTTGTTCAGCTGAAGTCAGTTCAGTGTTGATTCAGTTCTGTTGTAAAGATCATCAATTATTAAATTAGTTCATTTCATCTATAAAGCAGTTCTGCAAAATAAATAAATAAATGATGTTGTTGTCCAGCTCCTAACCACTGCACTAACCTGTCATGTGATGTTGTTTCCAGGACAGATAATGTCCAGTACACATTTTGTCCCAGACGAAAGATCGTGGCTCCTGAACGGTGGTTCTGCGTTGTACAGTGTGAGAGGCTCAAAGACGGCCGTTTTCACGGTCTTTTGACCAAAGATAGTCTGTGATAATTTCCTGACAGTGTCAGAAGTTTGGCATGATCATCTCAGTGTGTTTGCTGCTGCGACCTCCGTCTACTGATGCAACATGAAATGGCGTATTGATCAGCACAACATGGTGCTAAAAGTTAAAACTACTTCCCTCAAGCTCCATTTTCAAGATTGGCATGTCAAGTTGGCCTCTTTTCTCTAGCCATGACCGCATCCATATTCTCCACATAAAAACCACAAGAGCCAAAGTGTGATTGATCTCGCTCATGAGATTTCATTATTTTATACTAACTTGTGTCGTATCCTATGATTCAGAGGTGTTATCATCGTACAGTCTACATGTATGTCGTGCCTGAGTTTATTAGATCTGTGTGGTACAGTGAGATTTGTAATGATCTTATAGGATCGTCTGTAGCAGAGATAAAGCTTCGTCACCGTCTCAACCATCACAGGTTACAATGAACCGACTGTCACATCAAACATAGTAGAAACTAGTGTAGAGTAGAAAGGCCTCAAATGTTTTGTTTGATTTATATTTGATATTTTTAAACTTTTGTTGGAAATTAGGTTCTCAAATGAGTTTTTTTCTGCATAAAGTGGCATAACTGTTGAAAACACATTTCTCTCTTTCACCAGTCATTTCTAGCAGTAAATGTGTTCATGTGTGTTTCTCTCGTCTGATGTGATTCTGTTTGCTATAAAGAGACGCCCTGATTCTCCTAAACATATCTGACTGATGATGATGATGATGTAAAGAATCTGTGCTGAGAATCAGGTTTGATCAGTTAAGAGGAAAACAGTCAGTTGCAGACGGGTCTGATCCTAACACACGGGGTTCGGTCGGGTTCAGTCATGTTTTCCTCAGAAATGAACATATTACTACATCTTTACTGAAAAATTCTGAGTGTATGATGTAATAAGATTTAATCTCACTAAAATTACTAGAATAATCAACTCCATTTATGACAGTACTGTACCTCAATTCATCTACTCATAATTCAGAGCAGAAAGACACTTAACCCTATAAAGCTACTGAATCATATTCAATATATGAATTGATCAGAACTAATGATAAACCTGTCGCACACAATCTCCTCCAGTCCTTCTGTCTCTGATTGATAGTTTAGACTCTTTTATCCAGTGAAAGTCTTTTAGTATAAAACGTCCTTCAGCTCATGCTTCATGTCTCTTTGAAATCTGCACTGATTTTATCAAGTAAACTGTTGATATTGTTAGTAATATTTCAGGTTTTCTTGATTATCGCTTATTATAAAAATCATGAGTATCAAATATATGAAAAAACGTTCTTCCAGTAACATAGAACGTTCGTTCAAAGTTATCTGGTCTTTAATAATGTTCTCAAAATGTTATCACAAAAACAATATTTACAATGTTCATGGAATGTTTTTGTTTTTGTTTTGTTTTGTTTTCTGTAATGTTTCGTTTGGAAGTTTGTGTAACGTTTTTAAATGTTACTATTTGCAGAATATTCAAAGAACATTCAAAAGTAACGTTCGTTTGAAGAATGAAACAAAGAATGTTTCCTCAATGTTCACATAACCAAGTTTTTTAAAACATTTAAAAAAAAAACTGGTGAGAATATTCAGAAATAATGTTTTCAAAATTAATGGGAACCTTTGCTAAACTTTTTAGAATTTATTTGTTAGCTGTAGAAATGTCACGGGTTTGTGTTCATTAGAAAGTAACTGGTGGACTGACTTGAATCATCAGGGTTGTGAGATCAGAAACTCAGGCATGTGGATTTGATCATCTGGGCAGGCGTTCTTTCCATCAGTCAGTGCCTGAAGGCACATGTTAATCGAGATGAACAGCATTGTTTTGTGTTGTGATTTGCGTCGTCATAACCTGAAGGGTTGATCCTCATCAACCATTCACCAGCTTTTCATTTTACATCATTCACCAAACTGAAGAAAAGCCAATTTTATTATCTCATTAACCGAGTAAAAGCACAAGCGTGACAGAGTCGGGACAGTAAATGTCAAAAAAGGTCCTGGGGCAGGAGTTCATCTGACAGACAGGTCCACTGGTTAAGAGACGAAACTGTCTGGCATTCAGAGCCTCTCCACCAAAGAGAAAGTAGTGTCTTTGTGGCTCCTGCTCCAGGAACTGCTGAACTAAAAACCATGATGTGTTATTCTGCTCTGATTGAGTTAGTTTGGACTACAGTGATTGATGTTTAAACAGCATACTTATTTTCTGCTATTTTTTGATTCCTCCTTTTCTTTGACAGAAGACTCATGCGTAGCTCTTCAGAGCTATGACCAAATCCTCTGTAAGTACGTTCAGGTTCACTGATTGAGATGCTGCGTCATGTGCTTCCTGTCACTATAATGTTTAAAAAGCAATGAGTCTAAATGACCTCGTTCATGTCATGTTTACAGCTGTATACGTATATATTAAGGTGAAAAATAGGGACAGTGAGTGTCCGTGGATGTTTAGAAATAGTAATAAATAAAATCAAAGGGATTGACTGTCTCTGATAGGACGATACAAATTCTTAAACCTGCATTCTTTCGAATCAGCTTTTATTTTCTAATTTATCTTTATTACATACACAGATCAGGCATAACATTATGAGCTCTGACAGGTGAAGTGAATAACACTGATCATCTCTTCATCACGGCACCTGTTAGTGGGTGGATATATTAGGCAGCAAGTGAACATTTTGTCCTCAAAGTTGATGTGGAGGATGTGTAAGGATTTGAGTGAGTTTGACAAGTGCTGACCCCTGTCCACCGCCGAAAGAGCCAACAGTGGACACGTGAGCATCAGAACTGGACCACGGAGCAATGGAAGAAGGTGGCCTGGTCTGATGTACTGTAATAGGTCTTCTGGGTATTCCATGCATACAGAAAATGTTCATACTACACACAGTATACATACTGGATACTGCAGAAATAGTAAGAGTAGTATGATAGTGTGCATTTTGAACACAAGAGTTAGTAAACACTACTCGGTCATGTGATGCTGTGAAGCACTGTCATCCGTCTCCACCATCACAGGCTATAATAAACCAACTGTATAATGTTACATCAAACATTCATAGTGATTAGTGGGATTTTTCAATGACATTTATTAATGTTTACAGGCCTTAAATGTTTTGTTAGGTTTTTATTTGACATTTTCAAACAATAATTTTTGAACATTTAAATGCCCATCACTGCAGTGTTGTTGTGTGTGTTTCAGGTCTGATGTGTTTCTGTTTCCTATAAACTGACGCCATGATTCTCTGAAACATATTTGACTGATGATGATGAAATTAATATCCAGACCTGTTCATTACAGTTCCTCAAGAAAGGTACTCAAAATCCAATGGAAAATAACACTAATAACACTATCCCTGAATCCACTCACTTCTGTCAGGGATTATGATGTTTTAAAGTGAACATTCCCAGAATTCAGAGTGATTTCAGTGTGTTTGTCTGTTCGTTTCACAACGAAACCGAGAGCCCAGCCCTTACACCACAGATTCCTAACATCAGTCGAACATAGAAGAGTGACTTTAGACCTGCAGCAACTACAGTATTTACTTTTTAATATAAATGTAATTTGAGGTGAATCCCCATCACAGCAGTGTTATGTGACAGTGATGCTCAAGAGGCTTTAAAGAAAAACATTCCTATAAAGTGACGCTTTTGTAAACAGTGTTTTCACATAGATAAACATGAATCATTCATTATCCTCAGAATTGAACGAGAACATGATCAGATGTGTAGATTTGACACCATTGTGATCATTTTAGCTTGGCTTTGTGTTCAGAAGCAGAAATAAAGTTATCAAGGCATTTGCTTTGATTAAAATTATATGAATTAAAGCTCAAGTAAGTGCAGTCAGTCGTTGTTTATCACCCTACGAAAGTGAATCAAGATGAACAGCATTGTTTGGTTTGACACTGATGGAACAGGTTTTGGAAATCACATGTTGTGGCAAATAAAATTATATCACCGAATAAGAGACAAACATGTCCAATTGTCTTTAAAGATGCTTTATTTCCTTGTGAGACTACTGGGCTTTTCACAGCACTTATATATTGTTGTCCTATTGTTAGTTTATTGAAATGTTTAGTGAACGTAAGAAATGTGTTTTAAAATGTATGCCACATTATGCACTGTGCATAAACAAACATGCGTATAAAACGTTTAAAATTAGATGTTTATTTGTTCATCAGTGATGCAGTAAATGATACAGATGAAGTTTATCTATTGTTGTGTGAGATTACTTGTCTAATGTTTTTAAATTTTATTATTATAGATGAACAAACACCCCACTATGCATGACGAATTTACTATAGTAATGGACTCTGCGGTTCCATCCGTTGAGAGAAACCATGATGTCTCTTGATCTCATTGTAGAATCAAAGTTTGCCTTTTACTTCACTGCAAAAAATGAGGACTTAATATCTTCAGTCATTCTTCTCCAGTAAATGTATCTTGATCTAAGAATGTTTAGATATTTGTGTTGGAAAAAAAGACAAAAACACTGAGGAAGAACATCATACATCTAACATAAATTATAAACTAAACTAAACTTAAATTTAATCCTAACGTCCGACAGAGATCTGATTCTTACTCCTATCTGAACCGGTATCATATAAACTGATATATTCAGATAGTGGCAAATAGAGGAACATTACAGGAATTAAACATCAGGATAAATTTAGGGAATAATTTAGAAACAGACAGAAAAATCAATGTTGCATTACAATATATAAATCTAAAATAACACATTATTTACTCTCACCACAAATAAACGATAATATACAATCTGTTGGGATATTGAGTTAGCTCCTACAATGTTAAATGTTTAAATAACATTCTACAGTGTTTGGGGATTATATAAAATCACACTAACCATTGGCTCTGATTCCTCTTTTCCATTATAGATGAGAAGAAAGAAAGTCAAGAAGAACATCAAGCGCTTTAAAGCCAGAAGGTAAAAAACATAATTTTGTAATTCTAATATATGTATGTATGACAGGACTAAACACACATCAGAGTAAATGACACATTTGATTTAATTTACCTCTAAACCACTAGAAGTTGATTCTGCAATAAGTTGATCTAATATTTAATGTTTTAATTGATGTAGCTGATCAGAATAGATCAAATTGCCGGAGGTGTTTTAAGAACAATGTCAGTTTTCAGTTTTGCTCAAGGCAAGATTTTCAGTAACTGTAGAATACAGTAAAAATATGGTATTTGGAGTCAAATGTGCTCTTGTTGTTGGGGCTAGAAAAAACATATTGCTTTAGTCAAATTAATTGCATCACTAATGGAATAAAAAGTCCTGCTCCTGAAGTAAAGACCCCTCAATACCTTTAGTTTTATATGATTTCTAATCAAAACAAACAAAAAACAATATCTTTCCCCAAAACTGTGTTGTTGCATCAGTGTTAAATAAAGAGAAATATATATATTATTTCTGTAATCACGCACTAATTTTTTACTATTATTGCTTTTAGAATATGTTCTGCTGGACAATAAATTAACGAAACATTATAAAAGTGTTTTTCCTTCTCTAGCGAACAACATGAATGCTAAAGTTGTCATGAACCGTGTTCAGTCAATGCTATAATTACAGTCATTAGTGTGTGTTGATCAGGATTCACTCTGAATGTTTTGTCAGATTGATGGAGGATCCGCCGTGGATCTACAGAGATGAAAATGACAACATCAGGAGCATCGATTTGAGCAAGAAGGAAATAGCTAGAATTACAATTAAATTAATGTATTTTTGTGATTATCTGTTTCCTATATGTTCCCTTTTTCCTAAAAATCAAAAAATATCTTCTAAGCTTTCAGGGTTCATAAATCATTTTAATATTCCTAAACACAAATTTATCAATCAGTGTGGTTTTGCTGTGATTGATCTTAAAGATGGACCACCTAAAATAATCGGACCCTTTCAGCCAGTTAATGTTTCTGAGAAAAATGATCCTCCAGATATAGATCACAGTGAAGAGCAATGTATTCGTGAAATAAATAAAGAAATTAAACAGAACGAGCAAATGATGAAAGCCATATATATATTTACTAAATATAGTCCCTGCTTTTGTAGAAAAGATCGTGATTCTTGTATGATCCAGTTAGTTGGTTTCTCTGAGGAAATGTACAGTTATAATATAGAGGTTGTCATCGCCTTCCAGGACTTTTATGGTGCATCAGGGAATATAGTTAAAGAGCTGAAGACCCTGATGAATGATGAAGATCCTTCGATTAAAAAAGCATTACTGCGGTTAAAAGAAAACATGAAAGAACAACACCGTAGATCAACATTTATATGTTTCCATGGAAACAAAAAAAATAAAAAGAGAAGTAGCACTATTAAAACATATATTACAAATGAAATAAGAAAATATAAGATAAGTAATACTGAAAATGTTGAACGTTTTCTTTCTCAGAATAACTTTAAAATTGAATTTCTCTCTAAGAAAATGACATTAAATGAGTTCAAGAAATTTGGAGAAGAACAGGCATATAAACTGAAAACACACCTGAAAAACCAGAATGTTAGCGAGGAAATTAGAGAAAAAGCTTGTTTGCTTTTTTATTCTAAGTGGTGTGAACTAGTATATGAAGAATATGAAGAGTTTATATATAAGAAGCTCAGTGATTACATTAACAGCTTTGCTGTTAGAATCGCTTATGATAATATAAAAGCCATTACAAATCATTTTAATCTGGAAAGAGTGAAGTAAACTGATACTTTTTTTCTGCATTTTTAGTTCAGACAATGACAATGATTGTCCATCTCACTGCCTGTTAGAAAACACCTGTTCAATGTCATTCTCAACAAACACATAAATACATTTATTCAATAAATCTATTTCCTTTCACGTTGTCTCCTGTTTTCTTGGTTGTAGGAGAGTAAATTTCAACTCTCTTAACCTCAACTCTATCTGCCTGATTCTAGAGAGATCTTTCAGCCAGATAATCTGGTCTAACATTGTGTTAGTATATAATAATAATAATAATAATAATCAAAAATAATATACGCAATATTCAACCACTAAGCTGTGTTGGTGATTGTTAAAGATTACTACTCTAATTGAATGCTAGCATTGTCATTTTTATTTGTATGGTTCTTCAGATACTGTGTAAAGGCCTTTAAGGCACACTGAGTCCGAAATTTTCGTATGCATTTTTTCGTATTCGTGATCCTGAAAAATTTGTCACGCACAGAGACCTTGCACACTGAGTCCGATGCGTATTAATGAATCCGTATGAAAAAATTCTCAAAACAATACAATTTTAGAGAAGTTTTAAAATTTTAGAATTTTAAAAGAATAGAGTTATTTCACAGTAAACCAGAACCGATTGAGAACACTGCAATTAAAATCTGTTACATACAACTTAAAACAATCACATTTTATTAACGAGGAATTTAGTTTTATTTTTGTGTGGCTCAATATTTGTGAGTAAACGTTCCTATTTAAATTATTCCTTTTAAGTTTACTGAGTGACTTAAAGTGACGTCATCCACGTCACATGACTGCTCGAACTGTGAAGAATCCATTCAACACGGCCCAGAGCCAACTTAATGAACAACCTGTAAATCAAAACAGGACTTTTAATCAAACTTTAATCAAGTAAGGCTATTATTGACTATTATTTTAAGTGTTATATCATTACTGACAAATTACAGTAATTCTCTTTTTTATGTGGGAAAATTACTATTATTTATACAGTATTTTTTCTGTTTTCTTAAATTACATTTATATTACAAATTCATGTAATTTTACATGAATAATCATAATCTGTAATTAAACATGTAGCTCATTATATTAAAGGGTGATATCCATACTAACAATTTAACATTCTTAATAATCTGCACAATGGGGTAAGAAAGATGATCTTATTTCAAACCGAAAACTATATTATTGGCATTACCCCATTGGCAGATTATTTTGCTTGCTTGCTGATTTTTTTCTGAAAACAAAGCAATAATTTTTACTGGTCTAGAAAATGCTTCTTGATTTAATCATTTTTAGATATTTGGACTGGAAACAAGACAAAAACTCTAAGTAAGAAAATCATCTTTGCAGTGTTTCTGTGAGGAGACCACTGACTCATCACGCTGCTGCAAGAACCTGTGTCACTTGCCCTGTTTCCCGTCACTAGTTTGTTGTTATTGTTTTTGATTTGAGTAATCACTGTCACTGCATTCTCTCATCATCGCGTTTGTGTTTGATCATCTCATTATTGAAGAGCACAATTATTGTTGAATTAGTCAGATAGTATTTCAACATTTTCAGTTTATGGTCTCATACCACAAATGCTATAACGGCCTAACCACTGCAGTCAACCGCTGAAGTATCATGCTGTTAAATAAAAGTCTGCAGACAAATGTTGTAAAATCTTGTATGCGATTATGTCCGTGTTTGAATAAGTGTTACTGTGGACAGAGGACTAAACCAGCAGGTTGTGGTCAGATACAGAACATGTCACAGTTGTGCACAGCTGCATTTAGGCATAAGAGTGGTTCTAAAGCAGGGATTTGTTCAAATGTGAAGGTCATTTCTGGTCATGTGAATGTAACTGTAAGTCACAAATACAGACAAACATGTTCCCCTAACCCTAATTTAACTCTAAATTCAGAGGGAAATGATAGGTGAATAGTGTATATCACAGAAGCACCTAATCCTGGTTGTATATGTGAAAACTTTTGACCAATTTGACCAATTAATTAAATGTAACAGCCTACAAATGAAAATAAATATACTTTTGTAGTTGCAACAGTATTCGCTGTCTCTCCGTGTTACTTTGAGCATGATTGGTTAATCTGAACGTCATCAAGGAATCTGGCCAATGACGGCTGTGCGCCTCTTCTGCCGATCAAGTTTGAATATACATCAGGGGCCGTATTCACAAAACATTTGATCTTACCACTAAGAGTTCTCCTTAATAGCAGTAAAAGTTCTTAGCTAAGAGTTTTCTCTTAAAACCTATTCACAAATCTGCTGAGACCAACTTTTACTAAGGAATAGACTGAAGTCTTAAGCTAAGAGTAAGGGCGGGGTTGACCTCATTGCTATGGACTATGCCCACAGTGATTGGCTGATGGGGGAGGAGTCAGCGATTTAATCATAGAAATATTGTAGAATGAGGTGTCATGTTGCCATATTCAAATAAAGGTTTTAAAATGTAGGCTAAGTGTCACTAATTAAACTAGTATACACAGTTAACTGTGGACCGCCTCTCATCTCAAGAGAATGCAAAATGCAAGCGACAAATTATAAACAAAGTTTGGGAGGAACACATTCAAAGGTCTATCTAATCAACTCGAGAGGAGGAATATATACACAGACGAGAGCCGACTCGCCTATAGTTACTTTGACAGTTTTCTGCATCCCTCCGCCACCCCGCTCCTCACTCTCGGCTGGGGATATGGGGAGAACTTTGGGTTTGGGCTCAATTCCAAGCTTGGAGCCCTCAATCCCCTTGGACAGCACGCCAAATACACTTATTAATTTTTTTTTTTTACTCTATTCAATCATTTGTAAATGTGAACTCATGAAAACCACTGCCACAGGTAATAGTACATTATTTATTTATTTGTTAAAGATTTATTTTTGGCGTCTCATAGTAGATTCAAATACTCTTAGAGCAAAAATGTAGGTCTTTAAGACTTTAATGGCTTTTACATGAATTATTACATGGATTATTTTGTTTGTTATTATGTTTAAATAAGTGCAATATAAAGCCGCCTCTCTCAAACAACATGCGACCCTGAATTCAATTATCTTTGGCAACTTTTAGCGCCTGAATTGTAAAATACAAAAGATTTCTTATATTGTGAAATAATATGGTCATATCGCCCACCCCTAGTTTCAGTTAGATTTAAGGTCAAACTTGAAACTAAAACTTTGGGTTTTGTAATGAGTAATCTGAGAACAGTCATGTACAGACAGAGAGGACATGAAACCACCATCTCGTAATCTAAAGAACACACCGCCTCTGCCCTACACGCTGTGCCATTGTTGGGGGTCCATAAGGCCAAGGCTCTGAAGGACCTGTACGAGGGCGGTCACGATCCGCAAGTTCTTCAGGAACTTCGTGCCACAGCGGACCTCATGCTTCGAGCGATGAAGGTTACAGCGCGGTCAGTGGGTCATGCGATGTCCACGATGGTGGTCCAGGAACACCATCTCTGGCTGTGTCTGGCTGACATGAGGGATGTTGACAAAGTCAGGTTCCTTAATTCCCCCGTGTCCCAGACCGGCCTCTTCGGCGATGTGGTCGAGAACTTCACCAGCAGTTCTCAGCCGTCTGAGGCCATCAGCCACATCCCGCCCCGGCGGTCAGTTGCTGCTTCCACCCATCTGCCGGCCGCAACAGATGCCTCACCTGACGACCTCAGTGACCCTGTGACCTCTGAGGTCACGGCCAGGAGTGTCCAGTGAAGCAGCTGTGAGCACATGATCCAAACAAACTGATGTAGAAAGCCATGATTTTATTCATGAAATAAAACTGGGAAACTAGGCAAGTTTATTTTTAGGCAAGGCAAGTTTATTTATATAGCACATTTCATACACAATGATAATTCAAAGTGCTTTACAGGAAAAGGAAACAAATACATAAGAATAAAAATGGAACGCATATGAAATGAAAGTATCAATAAAGCAGAGAATACCCCGTCTGAAGAGTCAGAGAGTTTCAGTCAGAATATTTGTTCTATGTATTTTTTAATTTGTATAAACACTACTTTTATATCATAAACACTTTTAATATCAGATGAAATCAGCATCACTATCTCTATCAGCAGTTAAACCTGTGAGTAAAACACTAAACTACAGAATAACAGAGAAAACAAGAACAACTGGAGCCATATTCACAATCTCAAGGCTAAAAGTAGCTCTCAGCAGATTTGTGAATAGATTTTAACAGAAAACTCTAAGCTAAGAACTTTCACTGCTGTTTAGGAGAACTCTTAGTGGTAAGATCAAATGTTTTGTGAATACGGCCTCTGGTGATTTTACAAGGACAAAAGAGACTGAAAAAATTCAGATTTACTGATTTACATAATGTTTGAGTTCTTGCATTCAATTTCTCATCAAATTAAAATATCAAGAAGATGTTTCTGTTGAATGAAAAACTACAAATAGTCAGTTATAATATAATATAATTATATAACTCAATAATACAATAATATAACAATATAATATTATACAATAACACTTTACAATAAGGTCTCGGTTGTTAATATATTAATGAATGCATTAGTTTACATGAACTAATAAATGAACAATACACTTTACATCATTTATCAGAGGTCCAGCACTGAAGGTGTGTAGACACCTGTTGTAATCGTTGATGTTATTATTATAATTCTTCCGCTCTGGAAGTCTATGGGAGACCAGAGAACCGCTTGTGTTTGTGAAGTTTGGCACACAGATAGAGGACAGTCTGAACTGCAACCATTGGAGTCTCTAACTCAATCCCTCTAGCGCCTAACTGTCCAAAGTTTCACTCACGTTTATGCTAATAATTTTTGATCTGTAAGGGCTAGAAACAAAATTCTTTTTCCTTCCAAAATTCTTCTGCCATTTTTAATTTTCCAGAAAACATACTTTTTCGAACTTAAAAACTTAAAAACTTATTGCGAATAAACCACTGTAGGAAGTTCGAAACATAGTTCGTTAACTAAGTGTAAATAACCAAATGTCAAAATTTTGATAGTAAGTGAAAATCCAATCAAAGTCGCCCATGGGTCATTTTTTTGTGTTCTCATGCATATAACTCCAAAACGAAATGAGATATTTCCACCAAATTTGACCCACGCATGTATGGGCTCACTCTGAGACACATAAAAAAGTGGTGGGTTTGTGCCTCTTGGTGGCGCTATAAATGAACAAAACATGAAATTTCCATTAACTACTTTAGGATACTGGATACAGTGTTCATTGTTAGTTCATGTTAACTAATGCCAATAAATGGAACTTTGTAAAGTGTTACCATAATATGTTATATTGCATTTTAATATAAATTAAAAATAATAATATTTTATTTTCATTAAAATTATAGTTATATGTATGATATGATATGATATTGTATGTTGATAATACTACTAAACTCTATTAATATCAGTGCTGTTTATCATAGCAAAGATGCTGAATTCCTGAGGCTGGTCAAGCATCTACAGCAGACGGTCAGATGATCAGTTTGTGGTTGATCTCTGGTTTTGGTCTCCACGACGCAGAATCCAGAGTCTTCACCACAAAACACACTCAAACGGCCCTGAAACGAGAGACGAGACGCTTTACATCAGTGAATGTCACTGTATATCAATCACCTCCATTTCTCTCATTTCTTCTTACTAGGTGACAGTGAAGATGATGATGATGATGGACAGGAGGATGAAGATGCCGTCATTAGTGCTCTTGTTTACAGCGTTATTGATGTGCTGCGATTCTGCTGAAAAACAATATAATTACTGACAGTAATCTGTTATTTATCATTTCATACCTCACAAAAGTTGTTTTGATTGTAAAGTGTCTTGTTGCATCTTTCTTCATAATAAATGACATGTTTAAGTGTGAATGAAGTGTTCTGATATTGTTTCATAATTCGAACACTTTCTCACCTGTAGCTGTGGTGAGTTCCTCTGAAGACGGACAGAGATCTGATGGAACAGAAAATACTGATTAATCTGGACAATAATCACATCAGATTAGGGATGCACGATATGATTTTTTGGGGCCGATACCGATTTTAACAAACAATTATTGGCCGATACCGATATTTGTCACTTCCTCTCTTATTTGAAATTTTGTCATCAAAATAGATAGCATTTTGATCATGTTTTAAATCAGCAAAGTTCAAAAACACCTGCATTAAAATGTACTTGCAGGTTTATTACTGCATCATCAAATAATTTTTAATAAACATGGAATGGATCCATTTAACATTCAGCAGGCCTACATAAAGACAACAGAACAAAGATACATATGAAATAAACAGTGCTTTTCAGGTAGGTTTAATAGTTTTGAAGTAAAGAAATAAAGTAAACAAATGTAAAATAGCACTGCATATTCTTCACTGTATAAATTATATACATATTAATTCTTTCTTTATTGTAACAGACTTTATTGTGATTAATCTTCTAATTTGTTTTTGTGTACATTTTAATATTTTTTGTAAGTTTAAATATGTATGAGATCTGCACTTATCTCCTTTACTAAGGCGGGACTCTTATTTTGACGGGTGTTCGTGTCTACGGAGCTATAAGGGTAATGGAGAGCAGCAGTTCTTCAGAGATATTTTGCAGATTTAAAGTTTGTCCGTTTATTAAGCACCCCTGAAAAGGTATAAGATCTGTATGTATTTACTATTAGTTGTATTAAGTGTTTTGAGTAATTCGCTGTATGTGGATGATAATGCAATGGAGAGAGAGTTTAATGCGCACTTCTTGTGTTCTGTATTGTTTAGCTTTTGTGGTGATTTTTTTGGAGTAAAAACGGATGCAACTAAACTTAATAAGTTTTGGTCATCATTCGGATGGGGTCCGCTACACTTATGAAAGTTACAAAAGTTATTTAGTCAAGAATAGTGTGCAATCTTTTGTTATTTGATTAACATTAAAGCGCAGACAGCAGCGCTAGGATTACGCAACAGTCATTATAAAGCTCAGTGCCTTCACACAGTTAATTAATAAAACATCGGTTTGTTATATCGCCCTTTTCCTGCTAAAGCCAATATGCCGATGGTTGTAAATTGAGCAAAAATAGGCCGATAAATCAGATATTTGATTTTTAATTGTTAAAAGATTTTAATATTTATGTGTAATAATAACAATATCTTATTAATCTAATCAAATACCCATATGATATTTTATGCTAATGATGTACACTAACATTCAAAGGTTGAATAAGAATTTATTGCTTTTTTATTCATCAATGACGCATTAAATTGATCAAAGGTGACAGTAAAGACATTTATAATGTTACAAAAGATTCTGTTTTAAATAAATGCTGTTCTTGAATCCTGAAAAATAAAATGTATCACAGTTTTTACAGAAATCTGAAGCAGCTCAACTGTTTTCAACATTGATAATAATCATAAATGTTTCTTGATCATCAAATCATCATATTAGAATGATTTCTGAAGGATCATGTGACAGTGAAGACTGGAGTAATGATGCTGAAAATTCAGCTTTGATCACAGGAATAAATTACACTTTACTATATATTCGCACAGTAAATTAATTTTGCACTCACCATTACAAGACAGTTTCACAAGGTTCTGCAGAGAGACAGCGGTGAGAAGAATGAGAAACACTTGATTTATACATTAACACTGAATAGTCTTCATCACACATCACAGAATTCCTCACCTTTGTTGCTGCACAATCCATCTGGAAAATAATCTCAGTGTGTCTCTCTTTCAGAACGAGTGTCTGTGGTTCTGCATGCTGAACTCTGGTCAGAACCGTCTCTCCAGTCTCGTCCAGCACCGTTACACCCTGCAGACACACGGTCAGTGCTGTGAACGCTCACTTCAGTCATGATCAACGCCAGTTTATTAAACATTACACTCATTAATGCTCATTAAATCACTCCACTGAGGCTGGATTATCTTCTCATGTTTCCATGAACAGTTTCAAGACTTCATATTTATAAACCCCAGGTTAATGTTCTCATTTGCATATTTATGAGTTTAATGACTGTGATTGGACAAGTACTGTCTGTGTGCATAGCTCATGAATATGTAATGAGGTAAGCCTTGTTCATGTCTATGATTGGTCTAATTCTGCACTGTTTCATACTGTAAAGAGACTTCATATCATAAAGCCTTCATATACAGTCTTGAGAACAGTTTCACGTCATACTAAACAATGAATAGATCATCAAAACCCAAAGATACTTCTAAAACATGATGATTACATAAGAAAAAATATCATACTTTGTTAAATCATAATTTGACCAAAAAAAATCGTAATTATGAAATAATGTAAAATTATGAGATAAAAAAAATCATAATTATGACGTTTAATTATGACGTTGAAATTATGAGAGTAAAAAGTAGTGTGTCATAATTCTGACATTTTATGTCTCAGTTATGACAGGTAATTAATTTCACGTCATGTATGTCTCGTGATGCTCAGACTCACGTCAGCGATCCATTCTGTGACACAGCTGGGATCTGGAGCGTCGCTCAGCTGACAGGAAGTCGATCCGTTGCTGAAATCTCTTCTGCAGCAGGTGAGAGCGTCCCGTCCGGACGGCAGCGCCAGCAGACCTACAGGAACCAGATCACAGTGGTCTGAGAAACTCCTTCAGCTGTCTAGAGTTTCCTGAGCAGCTGTGAATGTTACCTGTCTATTGATGAATGTCACTTCCTGTCTCTG
>CM075483.1:31955000-31997500 GCA_037950665.1 Hypophthalmichthys nobilis
GCTCGTGCTTCACATGCCTGAAATCTACACTGATTTCATCAAGCAAATGTATGAATAACTTTGATATTGTTGGTAATATTTCATGTTTTCTTGATTATCCAGACATCATTTATTATAAAAGTCATGAGTATCAAATATGATCATCAGGTTTATTTGTTCATCTCTCAATCATCATTGTATTGCATTATATGTAAAACTACAGAACTTTGATCATAAAACTGAGCATTTAAATATCATCATACTAAGACATATTATTGGCAGATATTGATATTTATGTGCATATTTAAATGCTTCAGAATTTCATATTAATATCAGCATCTGCAGAAAATCTCATTTTTGCTCAGTTTGAGTCTCTGAATGAAACTGAGCTGTTTTTCCTCCATATTCTCACTATATCAGACTATATGAGCCATAAACGCCTGATTTATCAGATATGACACGGCACACAATAGAGAAGAAAAGACTGTCACAGCTCGTGTTTCACACCGACAGCAGTTCAGATGTTCTCAGGGTTTGATGTGCTCGAGTCTCTCTGGACCGACTGTCTGATCCACGTCTAGCAGATTCTCTGAGAGAAACTCTCTCTCACACACACACACACACAGAGCTGCTGTCACTCAAACGAGTTTCAGTGTTTGTTCTGTTTTCTTCAATGAAATGAGCTGAAGCAGCACAATTCTACAACATCTTGACTGTTCACCAGGTTTGACTGCAGTCTTTGTCTCAGAGCGCACAACAGATTTTGAGTCTATAATGAATCAGGAGACATTTTTTGAGTGTGGGTTAGTGAAACACATCTGCCACAGTCATATCGCCTGAAGACTGGTCACCTGCTGAAGCTGGTCAGTACTGGATGGGAGACTCCTGGGAAAACCAGGCTGCTGCTGGAGGAAGTGTTAGTGAGGCCAGCAGGGGGTGCTGCTCACCCTGTGCTCTGTGTGGGTCCTAACGACCCCAGTGTAGTGTAACGAGCACCATCCTTTAGATGAGATGTTAAACCGACGTCCTGACTCTCTGTGGTCAGTAAACCCCATGGCACTTCTCATATAGAGTAGGGGTGTAACCTGGTGTTCTGGCCACATTCCCTCCATTAACATCATCAATCATGTGCTCCCAATAATCTCCAACTGGCTCCACCACTCTCTGTCCTCTCCACCTACAGCTGGTGTGTGGTGATGCACCGATGCCGTTGATCTGTGGCTGAGGTGGATGAGTGAGGAGAGACCTCTGATACATAAGAAAGTGCTAAATAAGGGTGCGTTCACACTTGTCATGTTTGGTTCGATTAAAACTTAACCCTGGTGCGATTGCTCTGTTAGTGCGGTTCATTTGAGCATGTGTGAACACTGCCATCCGAACCCTGGTGCGCACCAAACAAGCGGACCGAGACCCATCTTTTCCAAACGAACTCTGGTGCGGTTCGAATGATATATGAACGCAACATGGACCAAAGACATGTAAACGAACCAAAAACAGGAAGATGAGACCCTAAAAAGGACAGAATCCTCATGCATATCGGATTTCTCTCGTCATAGTCGCGACTTTGCCCATCACAGGCATCAGATGCGCGTCTCCACGCAGCAGATCGTTTGTGTGTGTGTGATGGATGGATTCCCGCCGCTGTTTTGACTCCTTTACACATTTTATAAGCTCTTCACAAGTTCCCAGCTGGCCAAAATACCATCATATGCAGATTACGCACACACAACGAGCCCATTTACCTCAGCACACAGCATTGTTTTGGATGTTCAGTAAGTTCCATCTCAAAATAGGCAATACGTCATAAAATCCGACCAATCAGGTTGTGAATGTATCACTATGCCTTTAGGTTCGGTATATTTTGGTTCTGTGATAAAATTGCCAATCTGAACGCTAATCGGACCAGGACTAAATGTTTTTTTTTTTGTTTTTTTTTTGGTCCGGACCAAATGAACCAAACAAACCAAACTACAAGTGTGAACGTACCCTAAATGCCTCATTCAATCATTCATTCATGCATAAATGTGATGTAACTGTAATGATTCTGCAAACACACTCAAGTCAAGTCAGCTTTATTGTTTCAGAGCAGCTTCACAGTAATAAACAGGAAAATAACAGAATCACTGAATCAAACTTCATCAAATATGAGACTAATTCAGATTCAGGAGTAAAGCGGCTCTACAGAAGACAGTAGAGTTATTATTCAGATCAATTCAGTTCAAGTTTTTGAGCCAAAAGAGCTGAAATCATCTCACACTGCATGAAACAATGTTCTTCCTCAGTGTTTCTGTCTTGTTTTCCAACGCAAATATCTAAACATTCTTAAATCAAGATGCATTAACTGGAGAAGAAAAATGACTGAAGATATTAAGTTTTGTTTAATGAAAAAGAAAGTAAGTTTGTGCTTAAAACAACAAATATAGAAACAGTGAGTCAGAAAAATAATCTTGTTTTCCCTTTTAAATAAGGTTATTTTTCTACTTTTGTACTGGTAGCATGATCTTTTGCAGAGAGAATGAAACATGCGACGCGTGTGTTAGTGAGGAGGCTTCATACGTGTTTGTGTGGGAAGAGCTGTGAACGTCATTCATGGTACAGAAACTGACTCATCTAAACAGAAGATCTGTTTCTGTTTTTACAGCAGTAATTAAAGGCTTTAAAGATCCTCATCATGAACTCTATAAATGAACTCTGGCTCAGATACAGGGCTAAATAAACCCGTCAGATGCTCCTCTAGTGCCGGCCGCCGACCCAGTAATGAGTGGGTTTAATTCGAGCGATTGTTTTAGCATCAGTTCCTCCTTTGCCAAGACGCATGTGGTGTTTCCGCCCACCAGACGCACTATTCACGGCTCATGGGACGGGCGCTGCTAAAAATACAGCACCGATCGCAGAGCGTTTGACATGAGAACGAGCTTCATGACCTCAGTGTGTGTGACCCTGACCTCCAGTGATCACAGATTCATTCACTCTTGAGATGAGGAAATAACACTCAACTTTATTACATTGAAACTGATGCTTATGAACAACAGGTGCAAAAACTTGAACGGTGACACTGAACTGAATTGATAATGGCTGCTCAGGTCACACCAGACGTTCATGAGTTCTTAAACTGGAGCATGAATTCCACACTAGAGGATTAGTAACTTCTGTAGAGCTGCTTTATAGCAGAATCTGAAATTGTCTCATATTTGATGAAGTTTGCATCATTGATTCTATTATTTTCCTGTTTATTACTGTGAAGCTGCTTTGAAACAATCAGTGTTGTATAAAGCACTATATAAATAAAGTCTCTTGACCCTTGAGATTCAATCATTCCTTTATATAATCAAGCCCGTGTCGATCCTCCGCGATTCTGGCGTCTAAATCTGGCAGACGAACACAATGAAGCGCTCAAACGCTTGTCAAACTGACTCACTGACATTTCACTCTGTCACTGTCATCTGCCAATCACAGTGGGAGGAGAAGGATGTATATTCATGAGGACACGCCCCCGCCGTGGGCGTCTGAACAAACACTCACAGTGATTCGAAACGGACAGACATTGAGTCGGTAAATAAGAGTGTTTGTAACATCAGTGATAAACATCTATCTTTGAAACCCTGCTCAATGACTGTGACCGTAAAAGATTCCAGACTCTGCATTCATATATGTGTATTTATAATCTCTTATTCACACTATAATATGAATAAATGACATATAAATACAGTCTGTCACCCGTAATGCCTCGTTCTACAGCTCATTTAAATACCATCCTGACTCACTTCAGACGATATATCTAATTATTGTGTGCATGCAGGGATTCATGGGAAATGTCATTGAGTCAGTGTGGTGTGATGTCACGATTCAGTGCTGAACTATTTCTCCTCAGAGCCGCAGCGACATCACTCTCTGGAATGTGTGTTGCTATGCTTTTGCTAAGGTTCATTTATAGTTTCAGAATTATTTGTTCTTCAGTCATTCCTCTTTAAATATAAATATTAAATATAAATATCAGTATCAGTAGTTAAGGACAAGTATTAGCTGCATGCAATGTGGCCAACGTTTGGTTTTCAACCATTGAAACTGGGTCAACAATTTACTCCTGGAGCCACATTGAGACCCTCATATCTCTGGGAATGAACTATATAGAGCCTTACAAATGAAGATAGTAAAAGAAAAGTTTGTTAAGAGCCAGCATCTAAAAGGATATTGAGATATCTTTAATACTTCTGTAATTACAGGCTCACAAACTTTGGAAAAAGACTATTTTTGGCTCTCAGGCAGGAACGTTCTATTCTATGCAGCTGTTGAGGGAAACAAGATACATTTCTAGTTGCAACATTATTTGTTCTTCAGACATTCCTCTTTAGATACAAAAAGTATCAGTAGTTAAGGGCAAGTATCAGCTGTATGCAACGTGGCCAACATTGGGGTTTTTTTAACCACTGAAAATGGGTCAAACTCAACAATTTACTCCTGGAGCCACATTGAGCTCCTCATATCTCTGGGAATGAACCATATAGAGCCTTACAAATGAAGATGCCAAAAGAAATGTTTGTTAAGAACCAAATTCTAAAAGGATATTGAGATATCTTTAATACTGCTTGAGTTACAGACGTGCAAACTTTGAAAAAAACATGAAAAAAGTGCTTTTTTCCATTTTTGATCGATCACCATTGGCATATACTGCAACAATGATTGCTAAAGTCAACAGATTTTACTAATAGATCCACTGATCACTCAATGGCTGGCTGTCTAAGTGGTGTCCGCAGAATAATATAGGTTTCATAGACAATTGGAAAAGTTTTTGGGGCAGACCTGACCTGTTGAAAAGAGATAGTATTCATCCCTCCTGGGATGGTGCTGCTCTTCTCTCTAGTAATATGGCACATAGTCTTAGAACTAAAACATGACAAACTGGGGTACAGGTCAGGAAGCAGACAGACTGGCTAAACCGACTGTCTGCTAGCTGCCTCACGTTACAGAAGTCAGATAAATCCCAACACATAGAAACTCTTACACCTAGATATTATCACATAGAGACTGTGTCTGTACCCCGAATTAGTAAAAACTTCCAAATCCATTTAATGGTAAAAATTTAATTGATGTTCAACAAATAAAAAATAGAGATAAAAATGATAAACAAATGATAAAGCTTGGCTTGTTAAATATTAGATCCCTTTCTTCAAAAGCAATTATTGTAAATGATATTATCACAGACAATAATCTAGATGTGCTGTGTTTGACAGAAACTTGGCTAAAACCAGATGATTACATTACTTTAAATGAGTCTAGCCCTCAAGGTTATGATTATCGACACAATCCTCGTCAGAAAGGCAAAGGGGGAGATGTTGCTATAATTTATAGTAATATTTACAGTATTAGTCAAAAGTCTTCCAAATATAATTCCTTCGAAGTGATGGTGCTTTACGTAACATTATGTAAGTTGACATTTGTGCTGGCTACTGTATACAGGCCACCAGGACACCATACAGACTTTATCAAAGAATTTGCTGATTTTCTTTCCCCCCGACTAAGCCTGGTTTCTCCCAAGGTTTTTTTCTCCATTTTAACACAGCAGTCTATTTGCCACCTGTTTGCCATCTGATGTCACCTGTTGGAGTTTGGGTTCCTTGCCGCTGTCGCCTTTGGCTTGCTTAGTTGGGGACACTTGACATTTGATATTGAACAGTGCTTTGATCTGCCTGCATTGACACTATTCTTTAAGAGCTGCTGTGCAGCCAAAATTATATACCAGTTATCAATGTAAAGCTGCTTTGACACAATCTGCATTGTAAAAAGCGCTATATAAATAAAGGTGACTTGACTGATCTCTGTGTAAAACTCAAATAATGAAGCTGACCTCTTTCTAAAGTCATTTTCCTCCTCCTGTAATTTGGCTCCAAATCACAGATGAAAATGGTAATTTTGAATAGTGGATTACAATGACATTTAATATTTTGGCTTTAATCACTATTTATGTTCATTATTCTTCAGAAAGAATATTAACAAAATCAAAAATTGTAGCTTGGGGAGGTTTCTGAAATTTAGTTAATTTGAGACAGAATGTCCATATAATGTTTGGAATGGTCAGTGCATTGCTTTGCAGTTGCTAGGGTGTTTTCAGTGGTTGTTAGTCTGTTGCTATGCAGTTGCTAGGGTGTAGCTATGTGGTTTGTTGGGTGTTGTGAGCTGGCGTTGAGCACTAGTAAGAGTGATGTTGACTCAGTAAACAGCACTAAAGAGTGGAGGACAGTCTCAGCTCTCAGTGATCAGCTTGTGTTGTCTGCTTTCTTTCTTCTCTGAGAAACTCTGATCTGTTTGTGAGATTGAATCACAGTGAATCATCTGACACAATCATCTCACAAACTTTCAAACTTTAGATCCATGTATTTATCATACACGTATTTGTATTTATGTATTTATTTATCATACAGGTTTGGAACAACATCAGGGCGAGTGAATAATGACAGGACGATCAGTTTTGGGGGAACTGTCACTTTAAGACTGAACTGAAGTCATTTTTATGAGTAACTAAGTCACATAGCTAGCATGTCTCTGTTTTAATGAGCGATGAATCCAGCGTTCCCGCGCTGTGACTCACGGCCAACAGACGGGTTCAAGCGTCTCTTCAGGATCCCGCAGCTCTCAATGGAAACTTGGCTGACGTTCTTTTCATTTATAGCTGAAGTGAGTCATGAGACAGACTCACCTTCATTCAGATCAGATTCGGGTACATCGGCAACGTCACGTGATCCTCAGCCACCAAAACCTGGCAGAAAATGAGAGTAATGTCAAGAACAGGCCCTGAAAGCGCTATCGTTAAATATCAGCTCTTCCAGTGCTCTTATAAAAGATCCTGTGAGAAACCGCTGAAATGATTCAGTGCGTGAGTCAACTGACTGAACGAATCAATGCTTTTTCTAGTAATATAATAAAATATGTAGTTTCAAATTAAATTGTACATGTTAAATCTATAATCGCAATATAACTACTTTATTTGTGTTAAAATGTTACAGGATGTGCAGCGGGAACATACAGATTTTGTTACACATTAAATCTTTCAAACTCAAAGAGTTTAAAACAAAAAAGTGCACAAATTGTTTTTACCTTAAATAACACAAATATGCAAACATTTTACGTTTTAATGGTATTTAAAGATTTTTTCAACTGTTGCAAAGTACGGAAAACCATCTGAAGATACAGTAATCTACGTCATTCATCAGAAATATTTAATATTTCAGTAGAAAGTTTAATCAATCAGGTGTTTGTATATCAGGTCTCGTCCAATCAGAATCTGTTTGAACTCAAGTGATTCATAATATGAATCTTTTTAACACTGGCATTGCCACATGATTATTTCATGGATTAAAAAAAAAAAAAACCTGTATCATGAAGATATATTCCTGCCATGACATGAAGTGACTCATCCGGTGATGCTGTAAGATTCGTATGTTTGTCTCTTGAGTCTTTTGTGATTCATGTGATTATCTGCTGCTTTGACTCTCTGGGGTCAGTAATTGTCATCATTGGAAATCTTCATCTGGTCATTTTCTCTCTGCTGGTGTTTTGCTTCCTGTTTTTGTTTTTCAACAGGAAGTGATGTCCTTCTTCATGAGTCAGGATGGTTAGAATATCTGCCTCTGATCTCTCAATGAATTCATCAAGGTCTTATTAGACAAGAAGAGCCTGTGTTGTGCTTCATCTCTTGATTTAATGATGCAATTAATGTCCAGATTTAAGTGCAGTAACCCAACACAGTATTTAATGTCTGAGTTTTACTGCATTAGACTCAAAATATCAAATGATGCTTGCGCTTTTCTCGTCACTAACGTCACTTTTCTTCATCATGTCTGAAGTCAGTTCTGCTCAAGTTCACTCAGATATAGAGAATCACATTAACATTAAGAACATCAACATTGATAATAATCATAAATGTTTCTTGAGCAGCAAATTATATTAGAATGATTTCTGAAGGATCATGTGACACTGAAGACTGGAGTAATGATGCTGAAAATTCAGCTTAGTAATATAAAGTTTACTATATATCCGCTGATTTACATTGGAATAATATTTCACTGTTTCTACTGTATTTTGCTGTATGCCTCTTTCAGGAGCATTAGTGAGTCTCTCAGTCAGTGTCGCTGCTGCTCATATGAAGCAGTGATGGATGTTCATATAATGAATCATAAATGGTCAGGGTCATTGTGTAATTCACACTGCGGTCAGCAGGACGCGTGTCGCCGCCGTCTCATAAATGGAGGGTCGCGGCGGGTCGCGCTGGAGGATGGTGTGTTTCCGGTCGGCCATGTGTGTAATGAGAGCATTAGCATTCAGTGTGTGACACACACACACTCAGACACACACACACACACTGATCCTCAGAGACACACACTCAGAGACTCTCGTGAAGATGGCACAGATGATCTGACCTCTGACCCCTCAGTGCTGCATCACTGTCATCAGTGCTCAGAGATGCTGACTGGGTGAGATGTTGTGTCTGTTTGAGGAGAGCTGTGCTGTCAGAAACACCCTAGCAACCACTTAGCAACACTTTAAACACCATTAATTCACTGGGCCCTATTTTAACGATCTAAGCACATGGTCTGAAGCACATGCTGCAGGTGCACTTAAGGCGTGTCCGAATCCCCTTTTGCTAGTTTAACGACGGAAAAAATGTTCGGCATGCATGGTCTAAAAGGGTTGTCCCTATTCTCTTAATGAGTAACGGGTGTGTTTTGGGCGTAACGTGCAATAAACCAATCAGAGTCTCATCTCCCATTCCCTTTAAAAGCCAGTTGTATTCCTCAAAATAGCAACACGCCAACAACGCACCTGAACACAGACCAGCACACCCATAGGCGCACAGATGGACGCGAGTGCGTTTGCTATTTAAACAACGTGGCGCAGGACGAGAAAATGATAACTGCGTTGGGCTGAAACTAGCAAGAAACAGATTGCACCAGTGCCCAGTATGTCAGTAACATCAAACCTCACTGGTTCTTGTGTGTCTCTGTGTCTGAATCCCCCATTACACATTCATCTATTCAAACAGTAAAGAAAATGATTTCTGGATCATAAGCATTATATACAGTATATATGCCTTAATTCTTCATGGCACAGAGATCTGGTGACTGTGGAGGACATTTGAGTGACGTGAACTCACTGTCATAATCAAGAAACCAGTTTGAGATGATTTGAGCTTTGTGACATGGCACATTATCCTGCTGGAAATCGATCAGAAGATGGTACTCTGTGGTCATAAAGGGATGGACATGGTCAGCAACAATACTCAGGTCAGCTGTGGCGTTTAAACAATGCTCAGCTGGTACTAAGAGACCCAAAGTGTGCCAATAAAATATATAAAACACCATTACACCAGCAGGATGATCCATGATTTCATGTTGTTTACACCAAATTCTGAATGTTGTAACAGAAATCCAGACTCATCAGACTAGTCTTCTGTTGTCCAGTTTTGGTGAGTCCGTGTGAATTGTAGCCTCAGTTTGCTGTTGTCAGCTGACAGGAGTGTCACCGGTGTGTCTTCTGCTGCTGGAGCTCATCTTCAAGGTTCAGAGATGCAGCTATAGGGTGTGATATTGCTCATTGGCACACACTCAGGTTGGCTGGTTGGCACATGCTCACGGCGTTGCATGGCATGTCGGCGTTTGTCAATCTTCTAACAAATGATTATTCGAGTCGCTTTTTTATCAGATGAACCAGTCCTGCCATTCTCCTCTGACCTCAACAAGCATTTTCACCCACTGGATATTTTCTCTTTTTCGGATCATTATCTGTAAACCATAGAGATGGTTGTGCATGAAAATTCCAGTAGATCAGCAGTTTCTGAAATATTTAGATCAGGCCGTCACATTCAAAGCCACTTAAATCACCTTTCTTCCCCATTCAGATGCTCAGTTTGAGCTTCAGCAGATCGTCTTCATGTCTACATGAGTTACTGTTATGATGCTTTGATGGTGTTTTATGTTAATTTTATCAGTTGTGCTTCATAATCAGAAATGCTTCTTAATATCATCTTTTGTCTTCTGCAGGAGAATTAAAGTCATACGGGTTTGAGCATCCCGAGACTGAGTAAATGATGAATATTCATTACTGCAGTAAATTATTCCTTCAAAGTTTCTGTGTTTTTCGAGTTCATGAATCACTCTCGTGACCTTTGATCTTTCACTCTGTCCTTGATTTTCTCTGTCATTGTGTTCAGCTGTTGCACATGAACATTCCAGTGAGCCGCACTGCACCATAATGACCTGAGCGCGGGTGTGTGTGTGTGTGTGTGTGTGTGTGTTCAGAGCATAACAGTGGCTGATTGCTGCTTTCATAAACTATGTAACACCCTCACAGGAGACTTACACTCACACACTCACACACACACACACACACTCACAGTAGCTTTGATCACAGAATCTCTCGCTCTCAAACACCCTGCAGGTTCAAGGATGGAGACTCTGTGTGTGTGTGTGTGTGTGTGTGTGTGTGTGTGTGTGTGTGATTGGTATGGAGGTGAGCTTCTCTTTGCACGTAAGTGATGACGTCAGCCAGTGTTCGCCTGCGTATCCTGAAAAATTATCATAATCCAAGAGTTCTGCTCTTCCCTGATAGACTCTCGATCGGTCTGTCTGTTTTTTTGATCATTTCATTGATGAATCATCTTTATTTCTCTAGAAATTTTTGCTCTGCTGAACATGTTATTGTTTCTATTGAGTGTGTGTGTGTGTGTGTGTGTGTGTGTTTGTGTTGATCTGATGAATAAAACTTCTCTTACTGTGACGGATGTGTAGTAAAAATTTCCTGCTGTTTTATTCCTCCATCATGAAGGACGGAACACTGGAACAATCATGGAACTCTGCAGAACAGATGCGGTGACTCACTGTCTCCAGCCGCAGTATACAGTATACAGAACACAGTATGCAGTGTGAATCTATATGAGTTTCCTACACTGTCACATGAGCTCATTATAGGGCTAATAATTATTTTGATAATTGACTAATCTAATGATTATTAGGGTTATTAATCAACTCTTCGTGCAATTAACACACGCGTAAGGCTGAAAACATTTGTATCTATTAAAAGCCATTTTCATACATTTTCAAATCACAAAATGTCTATTTTCCATTGTGAGGCTTTTCTATCACTTAATTCTCTTCATATTCACTGCATTACTGAAAGAATATTAATATGAACAATTATATGACGTTTCCCTCCTCTGAGGAGCACAAAAGAAGATTTCCTGCAGAATGTTTGTATGTACAGTAATCGATCTGAGGCTGTTGTTCTGCCGAACTTCTCTTTTTAAACTTTAATGTTAATATAACTCGTACAAGATTCAATCTCTTGCAAGTCTTGTAAAATTAGTGTTGTGATAAATGGTGAGAAGGTGAAACGGCTGTCATGTCAACTTTCACACTGTCGATTTATCAGTTATATAGGTCATTATATTTATTAAATTAAATTATAAATACTTGTGTAGTTACTAATAAAGCATTGATAATTTAACTTATTTCAGCTGCACAGCAGTTATTGTTAAATACAGCTTTACTTAGACTTAGACCGAATACACTGGAGAGCACATTGGGCGACAAGTGCGTTTCGGCTTCTTCCCATGATATTCCCATAGTGTTCCGGTCTTTTATGCATGTGTTACGTCAAGTGTTTCCGTTTTGGCATCCTATTCTGGTCTTGTCCAGGCCTCCATGTCATTGCCGCTTTTGGAAGTTGGGTTTGTGGGAGATGAAGCAGATGCCCGGCGAATCGGAACCGTCATTCAGCAACAGACGGTCCACAAGGGGCGACTCCAGGGTTATACGATCTCTGTATGATATTCACAGAATTTGTCGCAGGCAGCGTTGGTGGAAATCGATGCGTTGTCGTCGTTCGATGCTCGTCGTCAGTTTCCACGTCTTGGAGGTGTATGTCACCATCAGGATGACGATGGCATTTAGAAGGTGAATCTTGGCTCGTAGACTGATGGTATGTGACCATCAGATGGACGGTTGGTAAACAGAGAGAGCCTTCCTGATCTGGCAAGTGACGTTGTGTTCAGCGTCTCCATCGCTCATGATCGTAGTACTGCTCAAGTAGGTAAATCGTTCAGTTTCGTCGATGCGTTGTTGGCCAATGAATATTGGCACATTTGATCCAGAGTAGCCGATGTGCATGATCTTCATCTTGGGCACACTAATTCTAAGCCCCGCTCATCCAGCCTCACTGTCCACTGTCCAACCACTGTCCTCACTGCTGTGTTAGGTCCTGTAGACTTCTCTGCATTTGACCAAGTTGAGCAATGTCGTCTGCGAAGTCCAGATCAGGAATTTTTGTCATTCGGCCAGGGGATCCCTAACCCCTCACCCTGGCCAACGGCCCGTTGCATAACAAAATCAACCACCAGCAAGAACAGGAAGAGGACACACCCCTGCTGGACACCTGTGACGATGCTGAAGGCCTCAGAGGTACCGTCATCAGTCTGGATACTGCAGCTTGAATCTTGATAGAGGTTGCAGAATATATCGACATATCAGCTGGGAATTCCACCCGCTCATGCATGCTCATACGCTGTCAAAGGCTTTAACGAAATCCGTGCAGTTGATCGAGAGCTGTTGTTGATATTCAAGGTTTTTTTATTAATCATCCGTAGAATAAAGATCTGTTCGATGCACGATCGTCCTCTTCGAAAGCCAGCTTGCTCTTCCTGTAGCCGCTCATCAGTAGATCTCCACAATCGATTCAATAATACAGCGCACAAGACTTTCCCCGGGACTGATAGGAGTGTGTGCGCTTTGCCCTTCTGGAACCCTCGTACTGCCGCCACCACTTCCGCCGTGCCAATCAGGCCATCCGCAACAGGTAGGTCATCCACAGGATTGAACTCATCCTCTTCTGTGGTGGCAGCTGGTTCAGCATATCTTTGAAATGTTCAATTCACCTTCGCTCTTGCGCTTCTTTGGTCAGCAGCGGTCTCCCATTCTTATTGTGTATGGTTGCCCCACGACCCCTGGATAACTCACGGACAATGTGGTAGAGTGTCTTTTTGGACCACTGCTCATTGCACTTCTTCACCTTCTCAATCCATGCGCATGTGCTCCTTTTGACTCTGCGATATAGGGTGTGATATTGCTCATTGGCATGCTCCTAGGCCATGGTTGGCACATGCTCACGGCATTGCATGGCATGTCGGCGTTTGTCAATCGGTTTTCAGGACTTTTCACTAATCCACCGCTCTTTAAATGAACCTCGTTGCCTACCGATCACCATCTCAGCGCTTTCTACCACCGTTTCTTGAAACAGTGTTCAACGATCTTCAAGGCTGGTCAGTTCTTTGAGCGCCTGAAACCAGTTCTAAAGTTCTAACTGTCGGCCGTCGTTGACGCCGTTGTTTTGGTGGTGTTGGCAGGCGCAGGAGACGGAGGCGGCATTCGGCTAGTAGGAGCTGGTGATTGGATCTCACATCGGCCCCTCATCGTGCTTTGACATCGTGCAGTGTCGATCGCCATCTCTTCAACACGCAGATATAGTTGATCTCATTATGTGTTCGTCTGTCCGGTGACCGCCACGTCTTTTTGTGAATGTCTTTGTGTTGATAGAATGTGTTGCCGATGGAGATGTTGTTGGCTGCACAAAAGGAGACCATTCTTTCGCCGTTGTCATTTATTTGCATTGCTGATCCATGCGGGATCCGCCTATCAGGCATTGGACAACCCCAGAGGGGCTTTACTCCACAGCCGTCATATTTGTTCAGCCGTCTTTACCGCGGGTAAACCATTGAGAATATATACAGCAGTCACAGTAAAAAAAAAAAAAATTTAAAAATTGCATTTTGTTGCATCAGCTCCAACTCTTCCTCTTCTATCTGGCTTAAGTATAATTTTGTCCTGATTGTATTTTAAAAACTGTAAGATTTGCATTTATTTTTTAAAATGTTCTGTCAGTGATGTGCTGATGCCAGACAACTGTATCACATGAGTGAGAATAAGCATATGGAAATGATATGCAGATGAGATTATATATCTATATAGATATAGATGGTTTTGTGCAGGTTTTGCTGTACATACAGTTTTATAAGCCTTGCACACCTTTAGGATGAAATCAACACAATGTTTTATATACAAGGCCCTAGGTCTGTCTGTCTGTTATTGTATCTGTCTGATTGCGTGTCTGTCTGTCTGTTTTTCTCTTGTTTACCACTGGTGTTTATTGATTGATCAGACTGCTGTATATCTGCACCGTGTGCTTTCACCAGAGAAACACATTACACACACACACACACACACACACACACACACACACACACACACACTGGGCTGTCTGACTGCAGTGATTCCAGGAGTGGACAGACAGACAGACAGATGCTGATGTTGAAGCATGTGAAGTTCATGTTGTTCTTTCATTTGTTGGCCATGTTGTTCCTCCAGACAGATCAGAGCTGATCAGACTGTTCGATGAGCAGGAGATCAACACACCTCACAACACATGGAGAAAAATTTTACTTTTAGGGGTACAACAGCTTGTCACTTGGCCAGAACCCTTAAAAAGATATCTTTGGACCCTAAAGTCATCATGAAAGGGAGGTTGTGCTAGTTTTTTCTTCCCTATTGTGCCGTATATCCGAGAAATTACCTATTCTTTCTGCTTAGTAGTTTGTCTCTTTTACGTCCACCAGCAGTTGATTTGTGTATATGGTACATATTGTACTGCAATACACAATGTGGCAGTATCTATAGTCTATATTGTTCATTTACTCGTTTACTTTTTTCATTTTACTGTACACAGTTGGCAAAACTGTTTATTATCCCAAACAGTGCGTGGTTGTGTTACTGTCTCTTTGATGACAAACTTCCATTACACTTCCACTATCTGCTCCATACATAACAAACACTAGAGGCTGCTGTCTTTAGCGTCCTTGTTAGCACACCCGCCTTCCATGCCAGAAGAGCTGGTTCAAATCCCACTCGGAGCGGGGCGAGTAGAACCGGAGGGGTTGTCTTTTTCCAGGTCTCCCAGTGTATATCCCTAACCTGACTGCACATACACACGCTAATGAATGGCAGTGGGCTATGGTTGCCCGTGGTTACAGACATTATAAAATAACTGGACAGGTGTGTGCGTGTGTGTGTATCAGGTATTGACGTCAAACATCCTCTCTCTCGCTGAAACACACACACACTTAGTTTGATTGTGTTTGTTTCTGTTGATTTGTGATTTCATTCATCCGCTCCGAACCCTGAAACCCTGAAACCCTCTAATTCCTTCACTGTCCGCCTGTCTCTCTCTCTCCTCTGACGTCTGTTTCTCCCTGTCTGTCATTCACACAGATGCTCTTTAGTAACTGCAGTCAAATGTCTCTGTGTGTGTGTGTGTGTGTGAGAGAGAGAGAGAGAGAGAGAAAAAAACTAGAATAAATGGGCTCTTACAGCAGCGCAACACCAATTAAAGTCTCAAGGTCACTCACACACTCTTACTCGGCTCTCCTTTCTGCTCCATTCATCCACTCTTTTCTTCTCTCCCTTTAAGCAAGCTTCCGGAAGTGAACTCTCTCTGACCATATATGGACATCCGGAGAGCCCGTATATGGTGTCTACAGTCTGTCGCACACTCTCTCTCTCTCGCTCTCTCAAGACATTCATAATTCCAGCAGCTTTATTATTTGCTCTCTGTGATGTTTGTTCAGATCTCAGAAGCTGAGCTTCACACACAGACAATACTCACCTCATCAAACGACTCTAAAATCATAGTAGATGATCATGTGATGTGCTTTAACATTGTAGAAATATTCATAGCTTCATTTTTACATAGAGGTGGAGTGACCAGAGTTTTACTGTATAATTAACAGTTAGTGAAGTATATAGAAGAACACTGGACATGATTGTCTTAATCATTAATGATTGTCACAAGCCTGCAGTTCTCTGAGTGCTGCACTAGAGGGCGCTGCAGATCTGTGTTCATTGTGTGTTTACGCAGAAACATGCTCATGTGAAAATGTAAAACTGATTTTAGAGGAAAACTGTTACGTGACAAGCTTAAAAAGTTGCAAAACTGTTCACTTCTGTCTTAATCTGTGATTGGGATTCAACCTGTTGGTCACTAATGCTGTCTAGTTCAGCTCTGAGCAGTGTTATTTAGTATCACTGAGAAATTTTATTTCAGCTTGAGTTGTTTAGTTTAAACTAAATACAAATGACAAATGTTGAGTAAGTAGCTGAAATAAAATAAGTTTAAGCTTTTTTTATTTTATTTGTTAAAGTTTATTTTATTTCAAGTAATGAAAGTTGATTTTATGGTTTTGGTCAACTGTGATAACTCTGGCTTTGATTGATCTGTGTTTTCAGATGTGAACGAACCTCTGGAATCATCTGCAGACATGACTGCGTTTCATCAGACTCATCAGTATTCAACAGGTGTGTGTGTGTGTGTGTGTGTGTGTGTAGTACAATCTCTCCAATCCACTTAAGTCTAATGCAGCATTTGAATTAATCAAATGTATCTGAATATGAAAGCTTCACATAAAAACATTGACAAGTGTGTGATGTTGGCCTAAAACACTTTCTCTCTCTCTCTGTCACTCACTCACACTCGCATGCACTCACTGACTCACTTACACATGCACTCAGACACACATACACACAATCTCAAACACACTCAATCACACTCACTCACTAACTCACTCACATTCTCACACTCACACACTTTCACACACAATCACACCCACTCACTCACACTCTCACAAACTCAATCAAACTCATTCTCACACACACACACACTCACACACACACACACACTGTAATATATCCACTGGAGGCAAGTCTTGATGAACCCAAGTGCAGTTTATTTAACTAAACCTGAGTAAAATACAACATAAACAACAACATGGCTTGGCTAAACTTAGCTTGAAATAAACATGGACATTGAACCTAACCTTACCAACATTGGTACACGGACAATGCTTGACCTTCAACAATGAACCCAGCAGTTTGTCTCCTGGAGGATTACGTTCAGGAATTTTGTGAACTGTCCTACTTGGTGGACTTTAATGATGTCGCCCTCAAAGGCATCTTCCGTAATGGACTAAATGACTTTCTTAATTACCTCATGCCCGACAATACCCCTCACTGGACATGGGAGCAATATATTGATCATGCCCTGTTATTACAGTTTTTTACGATTGCTTAAGCCCAATTTTAAAAACAAGGCTTATTTTGTCAAAACACTACACACAATTCACAGATCCACACACACAATTAGCAGAACACCTCAGTTCTTTTGCAAAATGAAACACTTCATTCAAAACTTTACATTAATTTAACAAAACCCAACTTTGACACCGTATGGAACATGGTTCATACATTCTGATTCTGTTTGATTCATTTACACACTGCTGTGCTCAATCTTAAACACTTCTAACTTTTATACTTTTCTAATGATATAGTCTGGGTTAGATTTTTTCAGAGATATTGTTAGAGTAAAGTACATGAATACATTGACAAAAAAAACAAACAAACAAACAAAAAACACAGACAAAGATCAGTACTGCGCATTGATGAAAATATTTATTTCTCACCACAGTGTAAAACCATTCATACCTTTCCAAAGGTTACATTTTGCACTGAAAATCAGAACATATTCTAAATACAATATACTACACAAACAAAAACATTTATGGAGACAAAACAAAAGCACAATTTTAAATGAAAAAAAAAAACAAACAGAAAAAACACAGCATCATCTCTTGGCCTACCTGGATCTGGCCATAGCACTGCATCCACATCACAGGTGATGTCCTCTCTCACAAGACAGCGAGGGAAGAATCTTCTTGAAAGGCGAATCCATCCTTGCACAGACCCTGCATCAATTAGGTCAGGTCTCTCTTGAATGAGGCATATCCTGACATAGGGCTGGAGATTGTAAACCTTCCATGCCAAAAAAAAAAAAACCCTCCTCAATGGGTTTAAGGAAGGAACAGTATGGTGGGAGGTACTGGAGTGAAAATTGTGGACGCTGTTGAAACCAGTTTTGGACCAGAGCAGATAGGTGGAAATTTATATTGTCCCATATGACAATGTATCTCATCTGCTCTGCATCCATTTGGTCTTCTGCTGTGACGATTTTATGTAGTCTTTCTAAAATGTGAATATGTGGGCCGTGTTGTAGGGGCCTACAAGTTGGCATGCTGGTGGAGGACCCACTTCTGTGTGATTGCAACATACATTGTGATGTTAACACCACGTTGTCCCGGGACATTCAAAATAGCTCTGTGGCCATGTTTCTCCCTCTCCCTCTTACTGCAACATTGCCTTCCATTTTGTTGAAGACACATAAACTCACCTTTTGCCTTTTTATAGTACTTACACCTGATTGTTGAGTTTACAGTTAAGCACCTAAGTGTCTGAACACCAGACGGCCATGTTTGATCAATTGGTTTATAGGGGTGGTATTTTGGAAAGCAGTGTCTTGAAATGGCAAAGAAGTGACATCATGATAGATTCCTGTGTCTAATGTAGAGAAGTGTGTTTAGTGTTGTGCAAAACAATGTGTGTAATGTTTTGCAAAAAGTGTGAGGCTGAGAATGTGCTTATAGTTGTGCAGATCTGGGCTAAGGTTTTGCTCCTTGAGTGTAGAGTTTCAGTAACTGTGTGTTATTTTTAGTTTTAGTGTGTGAGCAATCGTAAAAAAACTGTAAGTGGTTCTTCATTTACTGTGGGAATTGTGTATGAGGGGCTCCACAATCCCACAGCGCACACCACAGCCACCACACCAGAGTGTTTTACACGTCCCAACCGTCATGTCTGGAGTCATCCACGCCACGACTGCCACGCCAAGGTCTCTTCACGTCATGTCTGCCAGGTCAGTACCTGTTCACATCATGCCTGCCAAGCCAGAGACTGTTTACGTCATGCCTGCCATGTCTGAGTCTCTTCACATCATGCCTGCCAAGCCAGAGACTGTTCACGTCATGCCTGCCATGTCTGAGTCTCTTCACGTCATGCCTGCCAAGACCGAGTCTCTTCATGTCATGCCTGCCATGTCTGAGTCTCTTCTCGTCATGCCTACCAATCCTGAGTCTCTTCACAAGATGGCTGCCACACCTGAGCCCTCAGCCAAGATGGCTGCCACATCTGAACCCCTATCCAAGATGGCCACCACGCCAGAGTCTCCAGAGTGTGCAGCACCGACCATTATGGCCACGGCTATATTGTGTGTTTGGGCCACGCATGCATCCTCTCCAGCCCCTGACCAGAGTCCAGTGATAGCTCCAGCCCCTGACCAGCATCCAGAGGGGACTCCAGCCCCTGACCAGTGTCCAGAGAGGATTTCAATCCATGAGCCAGAGTCAAGATCTGCTCCAGGCTACGACTCCATAGTTCCGGCCTTGCAATGGCCATGGAGGCCGCGCCTCTCTGGCCCCCTGAACTACCTGCATCTCCATGGCGCCCTGAACTGCCAGCATCGCCCTGGAGGTGTCCTAGCCTGCCAGGTCCACCCATGCTCCATGGCCCAGGTCCGCCTATGCTCCACTGCCCAGGTCCACCCATTAGTTTGATTGTGTACAGGTGTGTCTTGTATAGTCATTAGTCCCTGTGTATATATTGATTGTCTGTGTACCACTATTGGTGAGTTCATGTTTTGAAGTCAAGCCATGTAGCCAAGCCTTTGTTTGTTTTATGTTTGATTATGTTTGAGTTAATAAAACTGCACATGAGTTCCTCTTTAACTTGCCTCAGTGGACTGCCTTACAACACACTTACACACACTCGCAACACTCACACACATCACATGATATTTGGATCCTACATGAACTGCTTTACATGACAACATGTAAACAGACTTTTGATCGTTTATCATTTATATTTCTATGCATACATTTTGTACGATTATTTGTAAGATTATTTATTAATCACTGTAAGATGTATAATTTATATTTGTGTGAAATTCTGCCTGTCATTGGTCCATCAAACAGATAGTCCCGCCCCAAACTCACAGGATTGGTTGAGTCAGATGGGTTTTTTTTGTTTTGTTTTTTGTTTTGTTGGGCTGAAATCTTTTTAGAACATATTTTTGATAGGTGGGAATGGTTGACATCATCTAAAATCTTTGGAATCGTCGGCATCTGATGAAAACATTGCAAAGGCTGGATCAAAAAAATCACTGAATCAGTGAAGGTTTAAATCTTGTGCTCTGTTAATAAAACAAACAGAGACAACAGTTGAGGGGTGTGTGGGCAGGTACATGTGCATGAATATTCATCATTACAAACAACTTGTTGATTGGCAGACGGAGGCGGACGAGGCTTTGATGTCATTGTGTGACACTGGAGAAGCACTGGAGAAGCTCTTCAGAGACCGTCTGAATTATTTGCTGTTTATTGTTTTATTTGACAGGGACAATACAGTATAATATTGCTGAACAATTGTGAGCTCTATATTGCATAAGTTTTGTATTTTATTTATAACCTTCCATATTAAAATGTCATAACTGGATCTTGCAGTGAAGCATCAGTCTTCTCTCTGGTGACGTGTTCAGGATTCTCCAATCAGAGAGTGCAGTTTAAGCTCCGCCCCTGCAGCTCATGCTCATCTGCATACACTGTTGAGAGCCACGCCCATCATCTCATCAGCCAATCAACAACTGATGCACAGAACCAAGCCCCACCCTACATTTATTCTTGCTAATCAGTTACTCAAATGTAATAAAAAAGATTCGTAGCTACTTCTGTTTGATCACAACTTTAAGATCAACAGAGTGAAGGATAAATTAATCAACCAAATATTTACATTTATGCATTTAGCAGAAACTTTTATTCGAAGCAACTTACATTGCATTCACTGCATTTTATCAGTTCTTGTTTTCCCTGGGAATCGAACCCATAACCTTTGCTCACACATGATCTATTGTCTGAGCGACAGGAAGACAAATAAATGAGCTCAGTAGTAAATAATGGCTGATTTGAGTGTCTTAGTAAGGCTCATTTCACTTTACAGGAGCGCTGTGATAATATCAAATAATCATCAAAAATCATCTCACCATTGTGTTAGTGTGTACTATAGTGCACTAGTGTGTGTGTGTTGTGTGTGGGCGTGTGAGAGTGGGTGTGTTTTGTTTAGTGTTGTGTGCATGTGTGTTTGTCCATTGTTTGCTGACGTGGATCCAGAGGTCAGGTGACGGCGGTGGGCGTTCGCACCCTTCAGCTTCTCTGAACATGACGCACAGGCTTTCCCTGACAACCCTATGAATATTCATCAGTTCATCTGCATGCACATAAACACTGCGCTCGGGCAATTAAATATGCCTTCATTGAGATGATTATTTATTCAGAGATTTGCCAAATTCTTGTATTTATGTAAATGATCAACTGAGACGAGGGAGAAATGCACAGATCTGAGGACAGACAGACAGAAGTGTCTCACAGTTCAGAGGCCTGATTTCACCTGGAGAAGAGCTCTAATTACTGCGGTTATGACAGACAGACAGAGAGAGAGACCGGTCGCAGTGTGTGTGTGTGTGTGTGTGTGTGTTTGTGTGACATTTACATTTATTCATTTAGTAGAAGCTTTTATCTAAAGTGACTCACAAATGAGAGAAACATTAGCGATTTCATTCTGCAGAGACAGCCCACTGTTTACAACACATATTTTGCATAAATTCAAAAGTCTTTTGTAACATGTGCTTCTGGAACATGCAGGTCATGGTGATGCTGTGTTTTGTAGGACAACATGTTATTTAACATATTTAAGTTCTGTGACTAACAAAAGTTTGATTCTTACATGTATTGTTCATAATGAGCACAACTTTTATGAATTTTGAAGCCTAAATACAATCAGCAGAAGTGGCTATATGGGTCATTCTACAGAATTGGTTCAAAGTCAGATTTGGAAACTTGTCTTTTTCCACAAATTTTGTATGTATGCAAATTGTATAATATCAAAGGTACACATTTCTAGTAATTGTGCAGTTAATTCTCATATTGTATTTTCAGAAAGCTTTGGAATATTTTTCCTCTCCCCAAATTTGTCACTACCGAAACACAATAATATATAATTTAATAAGAAGGTTCACATTGACCTATTAAGATGTTGTTTACATCTACCTTGTAAATATATTTTTTGCTGTTTTTTAAAAAAAGCTTTCACAAGTAAATCAATAACAATTACAGTTTTAACAATATTTCAAGTGTAATTTATGAGATTTGTTGTATTTTGAATCCAATCTTTCTCTGTAAAAGGCATAAAGTTTATCAAACTGATTTCAAAGTGAAGGATTCATTAGTTTGAATAAACATTGAACCAAACACTATAATAACATCTTAGCTGATCATTCAATATACTTTATTTTTGACAAAACATCCCATGTTTCGGTCGTGACTGCACATTTTCAGTAGTGACAGTAATGTGTTGGTAGTGACCACATCACATGACACAATTTAGCTCACATACTAAAACATTAAAATACGAATTATTTGCATAACTGTACTAAATTATTATAATTACTAAATAAACTATTTCCCCCAAATAAATGATAATGTTTTCCCTTTTGTAACTACCAAATCAATGATGACATGTTTCAGTCGTTTCGGTAGTGACAATTTTATATACTTTTGAGCCTAGCTCAAAGCTGCTAATCTAACACAGTTCTGAACAGTTGTGCACAGAAAAAAAAAAAAAAATTATCGAAAAACACTCAAAAAACAATGATGTCACTACCGAAACTTCAGCACATGTTTCTGTCGTGACAGTTCTGGACAGTTATAAAAACTAAAAAACACTACTGTGAAAGAGAGGCTATGAGAGGGAGGGACACAGGAATATTTCATGATCAGAAATGTAGAAGTGTGTTAAAATCAGTCTCAGACAACGGACTCAAACTCACTGTTTCGGTAATGACATGAACATGCGGGACACATTTTCTTACATATAGGCCACGTTCACACTGTCAGTTTTTGGGATTGACAACAGGGGTGGAGCTAGGGGTGGGCTGGAGCCCCGAATGTTTTTCCAAAAGCCCCGAATCTTTCAGGTTTGAGGTTTCTTAACAGTGCTGTCAAAATACAATTTTTCTAATCTCTCTATTAAAATATGTTAAACAGTTCAATATCTCTTTACTGCAGTATACACCGATAGCTGCAGCGCTTTCTCTCTCTTCTCTCCGACAGCGAGTTCACACACATCGCAGTTGAACACAGACACGCCTCCTGTCACTCACTCAGAGCAGCGGCAGGCCTCGAGACTCTCGTTCGTTCAGGCTGAAGGGTTTTTGTTATGATATAACAAGTGATATGACAACTTTAGCAAATTTGTCAGCTTAACATTCATTCAGTGATTTCCCATTAATTTCCCATTTTTTCCCATATTTCCCATTAATTACCCTTTGCCGCCATTGTTTCATAATGAACCACAAATTTAAAACATACATAGCCTAAATGGTCTGTAACGTTGTATTTTTCCAACAAACTAAAATCGAAACCGTGATATGGCTTTGTGCCTAAAACAGCAAAAGACAGCGATTAAAGGATTAGTTCACTTTCATATAAAATTTTCCTGATAATTTACTCACCTCCATGTCATCCATGATGTTCATGTCCTTCTTTCTTCAGTGGAAAAGAAATGAAGGTTTTTGAGGAAAACATTCCAGGATTTTTCTCCATATAGTGGACTTCACTGGACTCCACAGCTGAAGGTCAAAATTACAGTTTCAGTGCAGCTTCAAAGAGCTCTACACGATCCCAGACGAGGAATAAGAGTCTTATCTAGAGAAACGATCCGTCATTTTCTAAAAAAAAATAATTATAAACACAAATGATCACCTTGCAAGTGCTTCCGCCTTCCGTATTCTTCAAAAAGCTGACGCTGTATGTCCTACACCTTCCCTATCCAACTTACGGAACGAACACAGCGCCAGTTTCGTTTTTTCTGTATGTAGAATAGGGAAGGCGTAGGACATACAGCGTAAGCTTTCTGAAGAATACAGAAGGTGAAATGGTGAAAGCACTTGGAAGGCGATCATTTGTGTTTATAAAGCATACAGTTGTATTTTTTTTAGAAAATGACTGATTGTTTCTCTAGATAAGACCCTTATTCCTCGTCTGGTATCATTTAAAGCCCTTTGAAGCTGCACTTCAACAGTGGAGTCCATGGAGTCCACTGTAAGGAGAATAATCCTGGAATGTTTTCCTCAAAAACCTTCATTTCTTTTCCACTGAAGAAAGAAAGACATGAACATCTTGGATGACATGGGGGTGAGTAAATTATCAGGAAAATTTCATTCAGAAGTGAACTAATCCTTTAAGTATATATACAGTCTGTTTGTGCTGCGTGTTTTAAAGAGAAGTGCGCACATTTGCTCAGGTGATCAGCTGATCAAAATAAAAGCTCAAGGGTTTATCTCTTCCAAGTGAAGAAATTAGTACAAAAGTATTGTAATTTCCCTATACTGTATTGTAAAGTAACTACTTATAAAATTCATTTATTTTACAGTGCATTTGTTACAATAAATGGATATTACTGTCATATGAATATTTATAAAGGCCTAAATCATATTATAATATTATTGTAGGCCTAATAGTTGTTTGGCATCCTAAAACACCAGTGTCACTGTAATGTAGACTGAGACTCTATATCAACTATAAAGATGTTTGAGCCCTCTTTATGTCCAGGTATGCTGTTTCTTTGTTCAGTTTGCACACACGGGCTTAAGCTCTCAGTTTTGAGCTCTCAAAGTGCACCAGATTGATGCATTTAACCTTAAAATGTACAAAATTTTCTTCTAGAGGACGTACACCCAACAAAGTTTTGCAAATTCCTGTGGGAAACAATGTATATTTTATGAACTTTATGAGCATACTACTACAAAGTTCCTTTCATGACAGTAAAGCTGTTAACTTAAAATTAAATTGTCATTGGACAAAATAGATTTGGGCTAAGCCCCGAATGTTTACAATGTCTGGCTCCGCTCCTGATTGACAACCGCATTTACTTACAGGTGTGAGTCTCGAAATGTCCCGTTCACACAGCAACTTACAGTAGCGTCTGGAACACTGTCTGTATGAACGTGCAACGAGAGTCAAGCCCGTATGCTGCCTTCCAGGCAGGGCTTAGGGTTCGGGACAGACACCTCCCAATTGAAAGTAGCCAATAAATGATGGTTTTATATATATTAAGCTTACTTTATACTTTATTTGTCCCTGTTAGGGGAAAATTGTCTTGGGCAATACAGGTTGGGCAAACTGATGTTTTGAATATATTATTGTGGGATTCCATAGATAATTGAAGAATCTTAGTAAACATCTAAAATTTGAATATTAAATGCTTTTAAATGTGTTTTTTTGGTTGTGGAACAGCAGTTTGCACCAATTCTGTCGAATGGCCCATAAACAAACTACACTACAGTCACATGACTTCGATGTCACCACCATCCCTGCCAACAAAAATATGTTCTAAGTGTGCTTTGATTATATCAGAGAGTGTTGGACCCCATTTACAGCTGTGTTTAGCATGAACATCTGTGATCAGATCAGACTCGCTCTTCTGGAAAACTGACCAATAATACTGAAGATGAAAGACCCTCCCGTTAAACAACAAACTCCACCTGACAGCAATAAACTAATGTGTGACTCAGATCTCGTTCTCTGCTCTGATAGTGACAGTGTGACACATAATTCCCAGAATCCCTCACATCCCGGATCATACAGTATATTTAGTCTTTTCTCAGAGGACATTACTGCCATGTTAAGATCTGTGACGTCTCCTGAGATGAACGGGACGTTCGTGTCGTGCTCGGTGTTCCATCAGACACTTATTTCATATATCAGTTCACAGGAGTTTATATTAGTGTTTAACTAGATCAGAGTTCGGTTAGAACATCACAGACAGGAACGTTCATTATACGATGGAAAATTTCACTGTGTGTGTGTGTGTGTGTGTGGACTGGTGTAATAACAGTGATCACAGAATCACAATTTCTTTAATTTACGTTAAACACAGTAATTAAGACTGACCACTAAGAGCTAAAAATATCACTTTAGTGTGTGTTGTAGGCCTGCATGTCCACAGATCTCCTGCGGCGCGTGTGTTTTGCGTGTATCGCAGTTTCAGTTTGTCATGATGCTGCTATTGTGTTTAAATGAAGACAGCAGCTTTAAATAACTCGCTGTGATTCACACACACACACACACGTCACACGCAGGGCCCCTGGTGGGCGACGCCGCAGGACACTCACAGATTTATGAATGAAAAGTCACTTCCTACTGTAAGTCTGGGTGACTGATCCAACAACACATTATTACTAACACACGTGTGTGTGTGTGTGTGTGTGTGTGTGTGTGTGAGAACCTGTATTATTGTGTGTAAAACAAATATGACAACTTGCCCCAACCGAACACATTCCAGATCAGCCTTAATAATAATGTGACATCAGTGTGTTTTATTGTGTGCAACAGATACAAATATGATTATATTAGAATTTTACATTATAAATATAAGACATTTTTTAACTGAATGTCCAAAAACCAACATACAAAGCCACTGCTGGAGAAAACAAGCAATTATGACTCTAAAGCTGATAGTTACTTAGACTTGTGACAACTTGCCCCACACACACCTGCGCTCTTCAACTCGTCATTGTGTCACAGGTAAATTTAATCCTCTTTTTATTTTGATTGGAATGTTTATTTCTCAGCTGGTGTTAATGAAACATGTTCTCCACAGCTGTGAAACTGCTTGTAAACTGAATATTGACAATGAAGCTAATAGATTTTTATGAGCAAATAAGACCTGAATTCCTCCAGAGCAGTTCAGACACAGAGCTTCTCATGTCAAAACTCTTCTCAGAGTGTTTTAATGATCTGTTAATGAGGCACATTATCATCAGATCAGCTGATCATGAAGGTTTGTAGTGTGTGTCTGATCATGTGAACGACTCGCTGACCCTCTGTTTACATTTACTGACCATCAGCTGAAAACACCGCAGAAACAATTGAGTTGTGCATTTCATATATGTTTGTGTCTGTGTGTGTATATATACAGTATATATATATATATATATATATATATCAATTGGTGCAGTTACAACATTTACCAGCGGGTTAACTGCTGGTAAAATCATCTTCTTCAGACTAATCATCTTCTGTGTGCGTTCAGAGGAAATCAGTTGAAACTGTCATTATGTCTGTGGTCTCCTACAGTTTTAAAATCGGTTAAGATGTGTGTCCCAGGCCTAACCCATGGCGTGAGTTTGGGGCAGGACTATCTGTGCGTCCCAATGACGGTTTAGGAAACCTGTTTGAAAACAGTTTGCAGTTCCCTTTACAGCCACTAGTGGTGCACAAACACATGCCAGCTTTAAGAGAACACAAGATTACACTAACCTCACTCTAAACCACCTAATATATTTCATAAATGATGAATTATTCTAGTCAGTGGTTTATTATAGTCTGAGACAATCGATGGTGTTTGGAATTCTGAATAATATTCAGAACATGTTGGAAACTCAAGGCCAATGAAGACAAACCGTCAGTTCCATCCTTTAACCAATACTGCTGAATTCTAGTATATATGTGGTTAATTTATATATTTAATATGTGACAGCAGTACACTGTTACTGAGCTCATGATGGCAAAACTTTGATCAAATGATTGATTTCTCATCATTTTGAGAGTAAATATGATGGTGTGCAAAGTTTAAGATGAGACAAACCCAGTTTATAAGCAGTGAATTGAAGCTAATTGCTAATGCTAACAAAAGAATCAGTGGCTGTTGTGGTTAAACTCCAATGTTCAATATGCATCTTACAGTTTTCAGTAAAACAACTGGCAGAGCATCACGCTAGAAACAAGAAGGCCATGTGTTTGATTCTCAGTGAACAAATTGAAGTTTTAAATAAAATTGTCAACATTTGTGCTAATAGACGCTTTCATGTTGTGCTTTACCTGTTAGTGATTGCATTTGCTCAAAGTCACTCAGTCACAGTGGCTCCTGTCAATCAGTCGTAGTGGGTGGGGCTTGAGCTTATCGTGCTGTAACTTCATAACCGCCTGATTGACGGCTGGCCTTAATTCCTCTGGATGAATTCAGCAGGTAACTCATTTAACAGATAAATAAGTCTACTAATGCAATGAGTTTAATGAGTTTGTCTTTTGCATAATGCACTTAGGTGGAGCTGAAGAGTGTTTTACTGTAGTATTTTTCCATTTGCTCCAGGTTCATCTGGATTTATTAATTATGGCACTCTTAAAAGCCATCAGGCTGCTTAAAACGCTAATGATGTTTGAAAGCACTTGCTCTTTCCATATCGCACACATGATGTACAGTGAGTCGAAATGCGATGATGCGTCTCACTCCTAATTGTGTTGATGAACACACGTATGTAACATGACGCCTCCATCCATGATCGCGCTGTAATGAGGTGACGGAGCGCAGCAGGAGTACAGTGAGTGTGTTCGTACAGTAGTGACGTCACCTGACACACGCCTCGGTCTTCACTGCACTCATCAACATGATGTTGTGCTTCAGTTTCTTTGGTCTCTTGACCGTGTCTGTCCTTGATTTGAACATGTTTGTGTCTGTCAGTGCAGCAGATGTGTTTGTGACCTTGTTATTGACCCTCACTGGTGATTCTGTTGTTGTGGCACTAAGAAACGACTGGAGAGACGTGTGACGTTTGCCTTTGAAAGCATCTCATGACTGACCCCAAATTCAAGAGAAAGAAATAAGAGATTATATTTTACAAAAAGAAAAATAAAGCTTGTTTTCAAGACCACTGAGATGTTACATTATTATCATGACAATTAAGCACATTACTGCTCCGTGTGTGTGTGTGTGTGTGTGTGTGTTGATCTGCTGATCATCCACTCCAGCAGTTGTTTGTCTCTGACGCACGCGGCTGATGCTGCTGCTGTTTAACGCATGTTAAAACACACTTGAGCTGATGTCAATGATGCTGATCCACAGATCCAGATCCACTCATCCAGTCAGGGCAACGAAAACATTAGAAAAACGTTCTTAGAACTTATTTTTGTTCACTGGGCTCATGTCATTCAAACATGTATGACTTTCTTCTGTCACAAAAGAATATATTTTGAGAAATGTCTGATTTTGTCCATATAATGGGAGTCAATGGGGTCCAAAGGTGTTCGAACCCCGTTCCTCAATACGGATCATAACAACTCAGTGCTCCCAAGTTGGTTGACCATTTTTAAATTTCCTATTTTTGGGGGGTGATTTGCCTCTGTGTATTAATGGTTTTGCAAAACCACCATTTTTATTTTATTCTATTTATATATTTATTTTCTTATTACATTTTAACAAGGTACATTTAAACATCTCACAATCTTGTTCCTTAGGCTTAGATCTTAATTCCAAATGTAATTCCAAAAGTTTCACATTTCAGCTCTGTTTATACTGGCAAAGATTCGAGTCTCAGCAGTGATGTTCAGTTTAGGATGTACCTAGTTAAGTGTAGGGCGCATGCAGAACATCTCATCTTTGGGACTTATCTTCATTACTTTTTTATGGGGGTGTGAATGTGTGAGAGAGTGCAGTCTTTTAAAAATTATCTTGAGCGAGAGCAGATAGCAAGCTGAAATATTCGCAGATATGAGCAGAGTTCTGCTGTACAAATATTGAGTTTGAGATTCTGCTGGCTTTGAGCGAGAGCGAGTGGAAATCTGGTGAAAAGCCTACTTTATTCATGTTCTTCGAAAGATGAACAGATGTAATATAAGCATAGCAAATAAAAATGAACAGTATTTTACAGTACGTATGTTTATGATTGACATACAATATCTTAGCTGTCAGTAAAACAGGATCTCAAGCATTAATAATACTCAAGCAATAATAACTTTACAGCAGACTCTGAATTTGTCTCATATTTGATGAAATTTGCATCATTGATTCTGTTATTTCCCTGTTTAATACTGTGAAGCTGCTTTGAAATAATCTGTACTGTATGAAGCACTGTAGAAATAAAGGTGTTGTTTTGAAGATGAATTCTCTTTTAAACGGACGTTATGAAATGCCTTGGGTTTGGAGGGCTTGCAACAAAAATATATTCTGCAAATGTTTTGCCAATGTTACAATTAAGTTACGAAAATGTTATTTCTGAATGTTCTCCGAATGGTCAAAACATCCAGTTTTTTAAATGTAAATGTTTTTGTTTTGGTTATGTGAACGTTAAGGGAACATTCCATTGTATCATTCTTTAAACATTATGGGAACGTTATTTTTGAATGTTCTCTCAACGTTCTGAAACAAGTAGTAACATTTAAAAAATGCTCCATGAGCAATGTATAAATAACGTTTTTTTGCAAACGTTTTGAGAACATATTAAAGACCAGGTCATTTTGAACAAAAACTTTTTTTTGTAATCTGGGATTGTGGGTAAGCAGGCAGAGCTCACAGATGCCCAAACATCTGCAGTCATTCATGCAGTCAAATGTCAGATGAGCGTCTCATCAGAATGACAGACAGCGGTAAAGGCCACAGATGTGTGACGCTCCGTCGCTCTTTGAGCTTCATTGTTCACAGCACTTCTCCGCTGAAGTTTGGCCTTCACGCCACCATCCGTGGCCTTTTCATGTGTGGATGCGTCACGTATGTGCGAGTTCATACGGCACACGAGTCATGTGACATTCATGGGCGTCCAGCAGGACTGGAGTTCAGTGAGTCAGTTTAAAGCCTGAGATCTCAAACACGTAACGTTAACACTAATGGAAACCACCTCCACCCTCGTCTTCAGCCATCTGCTGTCATGAGGGGATTCTCTGGACGCTTTGTTCTGTTTTTATGAGATCAATGCTCATGAATCTGAGTCACTTGTTATTTATATTACCTCAGACGTTCTTCAGGAGATTGTAAATTAGTTCAGCAAAAACTAACACGTTTCATGAATTTAAACACTGCATAAAATTATGTTCTTCCTTAGTATTTTTGTCTTGTTTTTACAGTACAAATATCTAAACATTCTTAATATATTTACTTGAGACACACATTGATACGAGATAAGAAGTGATTAAAATAAGTTTATGATTTAAACAAACACAAATATCTACCAATGAGATCAGAAAAATCAGCTTCTTTTCTGAGCCCATTGACAGATATGTTTGAACATTTTGATTAATTTCCCAGAAAACAAAACTTCTGATCTTGTGTCATTTTGCTTCTTCTGTAAATGCATCTTGAATGAAGAATGTTTAGTTATTTGTACTGGAAAAATCATCGCTTTTTGCAATGAACCTGTGACTCTCATTTACATACATATGCATTAATTAAATTCATAATTGCTTCTAGTATGTAAATAATCTTGTTTTAAGAATTTTTGCTATGCACCAACCATGGCAGTACCCAGCTAACGTTCTGGCAAGGTTCTCTCAAAGTTATGAAGAAACGTTCTTCCAGTAACACTAATAGAGTGTTTGTTCAGTGTTATCTATTCCTTAATAATGTTCTCAAAACATTAGGACAAAAACATTATTTATGCAGTGTTTGTAGAAGGTTTTTTAAATGTCCTCATAATGTTGGGAGAAAACGTTCTTAGAACAACATTCTTGGAACATCCTTTAAACATCTAGAATGACGACTAACTTGAAATGAATAAAGTTGTGTGTGCTGTTTTAAAAGAACATCCTTGGATGTGGGAAAGTTTTGTAGCTATTAAACAATAAAAAAGTTTTCATAGTTATTGTTTCTAACTTTTCTCTTAAATTTAGGTAAAGGTTATGCAAATGTTAGAATTAAACTTTTTCAAAACAATGTTCATGAAATCACTATATATTGTCATTAGTATTTGATAAATCTTCTCATAATGTTGGCAAGAAAACATTCTTCGAACGTCCTTTAAATATTAAGGATCACTAACTTTCTGGCTAAAAAATGGCTTTAAGTTGGATGTTACACAGTGAAACCCCTTGTGTTTCATTAACACTGTTCAGTGTTCATATGTGTCCACACTACAGAGTGTTAACACATACAAATAACACTGAAGCAGTGCTGGAGCGAATGAGATTAAGTGATGATTGAGCATTAGTGATGACACACTGAAGGAAAGAGGAACAAACATTTGATATCACCATTATGGTGATCAGTATTTCATGTAGTTGGGCTCTTGATTTCCGATGGCTGCTTTAACTGTGTGTTTAGAAAACACTTTTACTGCATCAGGAGAATAACATCAGGTGATCTTGGCTGTTAATTAATGTCACTGTGAACTCATCTGATTCATTGATCATATCTGAACTCTAATCACTGATCTGAAGTGTGCTTTGTTATTAACTCATTTAAAAAATTGTGCTACTGACCATGTAATATTACAGTCAGATATTCTGAAAAAATATGAAAACATGTTGTGTGCATGAAGTTAACTATGGTGCTATTTAGACACTCACAGAAATCAACAGTCAGCATATGAAACTCAGCAATGGTGACATACTTCATGCCAACATACAAAACTCATTCACGGCTCCCAGCATGCATTGCAACATGAATAAATTTTGCAGCTGGATTCTTTTACTACTTTTGATTGTCACCATTGTTGAGGTTTATATGATGAGTGTTGATGTGTGTCTCTAAGTGTGTCTCAACTTTTATACAAGAGATGCTAGCATTATTGGAAGACCTCTTCAGTGTTACAAGTGACGTTTGTTTCACAAAGGCTGACTTATTTTATTTCCTTTCAGTAAAAGCAGTTGCTTAAATCACTTTAATGCAGTCATTTGGCTGCTATTAAATCAGACATGTTGATCTGCTTTTTCATCAATCTCTTTCTTCAGCAGTGCAGAAATGTTCTCTGAAAACACTATTGCAATTGTTGAAAGAAAAATAAGTCAACAGATGTCAAGAGTTGAGAGCCCAACTAAAGAAACACTGATCACCATAATGGTGACTTCAAACCAAACATTACCAGAAGCTGGTAATACTGTTTGTGGAGGTGTTTAATCAGATCTTGAGAGATTTAATGTCTTCTTTTGTCTTCAGTTGATTTCATCTGTGGCTGAGGTCAGTTGTAGCTTCTGTTCTTGTTGTTTCTCTTTCCTTCAGTGCTTATTAACAGCAGGTCAAGTCAAGTCATCTTCATTTCTATAGCGCTTTTCACAATACATATTGTTTCAAAGCAGCTTCACAGTGACAATAGGAAAATTCTTATTGAGGTGTTTGAATGTTTCAGGAACATCATACTAACCTTTAAATTAATTAACATTAAGGAAACTGGACACTTTCATGTTCTTGGAATGTTACAAGTCAACGTTCCTAGAATGATGAGTTGTTAATAAAAATTAAGTTGAAAGAATGTTTCAGGAACATCATACTAACCTTAAAAAAGTTCCATCGAACATCAAGAAAATGTTTTTGGATTTAGTTAACTTTAATAACCCTGAATGAACTATGACTGTTTCTCTCATATAAGAGCTCATTCATTATTCATGCGGAGCATGACACTGAGCTGTCTTCTGATTGGTGGGAGTGTTGATCTCTTGAATATCTTCAGAAAACTCTTTGAGAGGTCAAAACTGTTTAAATAGATCAAGATCATTGGAATAAATGTGACCTGAGCAAATCTACATCAGTATAAACTCTGAAAAGTAGGTAGAAAGTAACCGAGTTTCCCCAAAGGAAACACCAGCTGAAATCAGATTAAAATAACTCCATAATGTCTGTAATGACATATAATCACGACGTTTTTGCATAAATAACACACAGTGTAATGGGGGAGTGTGAAATAGATTTCACAGAAATTGCAAATTGCAGCCAATTTTCTTGAGTTGTTTTTATATTCTTGTATCAAACCAAAATAGTGTATTGATCAGAAGCTCTGCAGGAATCAATTATGAGAAGCTTTGCTTCAGAACGTTCATTTGACACTAAAAACACCCTCCGCCTCTCACTTTATTCGTCTGCCTCAATTACGATGATATTTACAGCCGTTTCTGCTGTGGTGGTCAGTAATTTGAAGTCATATGGCCGTCTTATTTTAGCCGTGTTTTGAGGGTCTGACAGACGTTAGATTGGCTTTTTATTGGTCGTCTAATGAGCGCTGCTCTATTCTCAGGGTTTGTTTGTGGCATTAATTTGCGCTCTGTCATCTTTCATTATGTTACGTATCGTCCATCTAGACCAGCTCACTCGTATCCTAAAAATACTGTTGACTTGGATAAACGCCCTTTATCAGACAGTGTTTGGACTTTCAGTATGTATTTATTAAGAACAAGTTCTGTTTTACTGGATATAAATCTGCTGTAATTTAATCTGACAGCTCTAAACTCAACACAGTTTAACTTAGCTTAGTTTAGTTTAGTTTGGTGTGGTGTAGTTTAATTTGGTTTAATTTGGTGTAGTTTAATTTAGTTGGGTATAGTTTAGTTTCGTCTGGTATAGTTTGGTGTAGTTGGGTTTAGTATAGTTTAATTTAATTTGGTGTAACTGAATTTAGTTTGGTGTAGTTCAGTTTATTTTGGTTTAGTTTGGTAAAGTTTAGTTTAATGTAGTTCAGTTTAGTTTAATTTGGTGTGGTTTAGTTTAGTGCGGTGTAGTTTAATTTTGTTTGATATAGTTTAGTTTGGTTTGGTGTAGTTTAGTTCATCAGTTCTAATCTGAAGAAACTGGACTTCTGCTGTTTTGATTGACAGCTCTGCATGATTATTCAACAGGTTTGTTTGGAAAGTCTGTTTCTATGGCAACACAGCCAATGAGGATTATGGGATTTCTCCCCCTTCTGCTCCTTTGTTTTGATGTGTCTGTCTCTTTGTGTCTCTGTCTGTCTGTGTGTTTGTGTGTGTTTAGCAGGTTCATTGGTGTTCATGAATTCAGCTGAGAGTGTCTGTCTCTTTTAAGGGCTCATTTCCGGTGGGTGTTCATCTTCACAGTGCGTCCTCGACAACACAAGAAGCGTTCAGTGTGTGAGGCTTTCATCAAACGCTCACACACGCAGCCTCTTTCATTCAATGAATGAATGATGATACATATTTCAGAAGTGCTGCAGAAGAAACTCAATCATTCATTTTGAGTCTTTCACAAAATCCCTGTTCTTACAGCTTTAGTTCTTCATGGGGAGGAAAAGTCATAATTACTAAAGCTTTTCTGTCATTTCAATCCCGCTTGAATGGACCATCTCAGTAAGTGCCAGTAAAGATTACAGTGTCTTTTACCTTCAGAAAATATAACCACAGATGTACGTGTGTTTAGATGTGTTGCAGAATGTTCACTGAGAGCAGAGATTTACACAAATAAAACAACAGCAATAACAATAGACACACACACACACACACATATGTACAAGGCAGTCAAAAAAAATTTCAGACAAACTGAACAGTATAGTGTCGAATGTCACCGTATGTTTTATCCAGGATCTCATGTAACGTTCCTCATGATACTCCTGTGCAGGTGAAGTCAGTGTGACGATTCAGTGTTTCAGTGTGTGTGGTTCAGCATTCGTCTCTCCTCAGTAATGTTTTCATCGTGTGTGTGTGTGTGTGTGTGATTCTATAGAGTGTCTGTGGTGTCGCACCTTTAACCCAGAACTGTCTGTCTGTCTCTCTTCTTTTTGTCTGATTTGTCTGTCTCTCCTCCAGTGTCCCACCACTTCCGCTCTCTCTGTGCCTCATAGTGCTTTTATTTCATATCTGCCCACATTTATCTGTGTGTGTTCAGGGCTGTCAATGCATTCATACTGCTGAAGTTCATATGGAGATTAAAGCCTGTTTCCACTAGCAACAAAACGAACGACAGGTCAGAAACCCACTGATGGACAAATGTGTCTCTGTCTGTCTGTCTATCTGTCTATATCTATCCATCCATCCATTGGGACCATAGACTGTAAAAAAAGATCTCTCGCTACCATTGTAGAAAAGTGAAGCCAATGTTAAAATATGGTGCTGACATCTCGGAGCCCGAGTCTGTGCAGTAGCGAGCGTGAAGTGGAGCCGTGGTTTCAACGCTCCGCCCACGCTCATCAAGGCCCCGCCCACACTGCTGCAGAATCAGTTAGTACAGTTTACTGCAGAACAACTCAGTATGTCAATGTGAAATATACAACTATGGAAATCTAGAAATTAAAGTTGAAGCTCCAATCTCCTCCAGAAATCCCCAAAAAGTGCCTCAGTGACTACTTCACTAAGAGAAGCTGTCAATCATGATGTCAAACCCCCATTTTTATAGCATCAAATAACGAACTAAACCCAAACTTATTAAAAAAAAAATTAACGCTTGAATTTATATCAGTGTGATAAAAAAGAAACCGTCTTTGGAAAACAATTATTTGAAGTGTAATTTGATTGTTTAGTTTGTCTTGTGTCCCATTAGGTTACATGGAGAGGGTGGGGTTTATGAGCTATACTGTCTCCAGCCACCTGGGGGCGATCAAAACAATTTGACTTCACTTTTCAGGACTTGTGCGCACACTTGGTCGGGACAGTGTAAATCTGGCAGGATCTCATGAGGTCATTCAGATTAACTGATCCAGTACAGTAGATTCATCCAGATTTCTCTCTCTGTGTGTGCGTGTGTGTGTGTGTGTGGTTGTTGTGTGTATTGTTCTGTTAATTAAGAGATTAACTTCAGCCACAGCCATCTGGCTCAATAAAACATACTGCAGCTGTGAACTCAATCTCTCGCTCTGTCGTTTTACTGTCGCTGTGTCTCAATCAAATGTGAGCCTAAGTTTTTTTCAAAGTTTTGGGAAGACTGTTAAGGGGAGATCCAGAGTGAAATAAGGTCAGATATCAGGGGCAGGAGTTTAACATGATGTGGCAGGCGAAGGAAGAGGAAATGATGTTATTTCACTATTATACTAGACTGACTTTAACACAATGACATTTGAAGACCATTCTGAATATGATCAAGGTCTTGTGACTCACGGCTAATAATTCAGCTGTTTGAAAACTAGATTTCAGGGTCTCTGTAATACATCCCTACTGACCTTCACACCAAACCTACACCCTCATCCACACATTCATATGAATCAGAAGAAAAACAGACGCGTGTCACAATTGCTCACACAACACCAATAACGCAGTTACTTAATGAATTGAGGCTGCGTGTTTGAAGTGTTTCTAACGGCGTTCCAGCATGTTCGGGATGTTTTTCTTTATCCGTGAGCGATCTCTGATTCATCTCGGTGGTGAGAATTTCATGAAGACCTGCATCTGGATAAAAATACATCTCACTTAAGCAAAGACATAATGCACAAGCACACAAAAACAGAGTGAAAGACAGGAAGTGACCTCACTGATGTTGCGGGTTCATACCCAGATACTCTCCACTCAGATATTTCAGGAGAGAGAGCATTTTCCATTGTGAGTCGCAGGTAAATGTGAGCGTCGTCAGATCCGTGTGTTCCATTAGGCCTGTGAAAAAACACGAGCGGATCAGAATAGAAACGGAAGAGAGAACGAAAGTGAGCGCCAGAAGAGTATTAAAAGCGTCCTATGAATAAACTCGCTATCACAACGGACATGAAAACAGACCAGAATGAAACCCGTCCATCTGACCCCATCGTGCGCTCGTGTCCATCTGTGAGCCTGAAGGTCAAAGGTCACCTTTCGTTCGTCCTGTTGTTTGGATGCTCTGCGCAGAACCTCTTATGAAGCATTAATGCACCGGATTGATGTAGAGGAAATTAAGCGAATGTATTCGGCCCTTTATTGTTTCACTGTTTAATTCATCTGAGGCATTCGGAAATTGAAAGTGCTTCATAAATGCGTGTGTAAATTGAAGTCAGTGTTTAAATGTTCTGCAGTCGTTCATGCTAATGAATCATTAACAGACAGACAGCAGATGAGTGTGTGTGTGTGTGTGTGTGTGCGTGCTTGAAATGTCTGACAGTTTAAAACTCATCTAGAGTGTTTAATCCATCAAAGACAAAACTTCACTTCATTTGCATAGAGACATAGATAGATAGATAGATAGATAGACAGATAGACAGATGTTCTTCTGATCATCATCAGCTGTTTTTTTCTTGTTTTGATGAATATATTTTCTCAAGCTCTTGTTTTTCATAACATCTGCGTGTGAAACACCTCACCGTCTATTTCTGTCTCCTTTAAAATCATATTTTTAGTACGTTTAATAAATGTTAATGTAAATCTGAAACTTTTGTCTTGTTTCTATAGCGATGCGCTTCTAGTCTTGAGGAACATGTTTAAGACGTCACATGACGGCGGCCCTGACCTCAGGATGACCCCTGACCCCACGTGACCTGAGCAGGCAAGTGTGTGTGATGTTGTATTTAGTTCTGTGGTGTGTGTGTGTGTGTGTGTGTGTGTTCAGTACTGTTATATACAGTGTTCAGAGTAAATGAGTACACCCCGTTTGAAAAGTAACATTTTAACCAATATCTCAATGAACACAAAAACAATTTCCAAAATGTTTAATATAACATCTGTTTAACTTATAACATGAAAGTAAGGTTAGTAATATAACTTAGATTACACATTTTTCAGTTTTACTCAAATTAGGGTGATGCAAAAATGAGTACACCCCACAACAAAAACTATTGCATCTAGTACTTTGTATGGCCTCCATGATTTTTAATGACAGCACCAAGTCTTCTAGGCATGGAATGAACAAGTTGGCGACATTTTGCAACATCTATCTTTTTCCGTTCTTCAAGAATGACCTCTTTTAGAGACTGGATGCTGGATGGAGAGTGATGCTCCACTTGTCTCTTCAGAATTCCCCATAGGTGTTTGATTGGGTTGAGATCAGGAGCCACTGAATCACTTTCACCCTGTTCTTCTTCAGAAATCCAACAGTGGCCTTAGATGTGCATTTAGGATCATTGTCATGTTGGAAAAGTGCACAACGACCAAGGGCGCGGAGTGATGGTAGCATCTTCTCTTTCAGTATAGAGCAGTACATCTGTGAATTCATGAAGCCATCACTGAAATGCAGCTCCTGACACCAGCAGCACTCATGCAGCTCCACATAAGGACACTCCACCACCATGTTTCACTGTAGGCATCATGCATTTTTCTTTGTATTCCTCACCTTTGCGACGCCATACAGTTTTGAAGCCATCGGTTCCAAAAACATTTATCTTGGTCTCATCACTCCAGAGTATAGAGTCCCAGTAGTCTTCATCTCTGTCAGCATGGGCCCTGGCAAACTCTAGGCGGGCTTTTTTGTGCCTGGGCTTTAGGAGAGGCTTCTTTCGTGGATGGCACCCATGATGCAATTCCTCTGCAGTGTACGCCGTATTGTGTCACAGGAAATAGTCACCCCAGTTTGGCTTTTTATTTCTTTAGATAACTGCAGTGAACTTGTGTGCCGATTTTCTTCAACCCTTCTCATCAGAAGATGTTTTAACTTCCGTGGACGACCTGGACGTCTCTGTGAGATGGCTGCAGTTCCATCTTTTTTACAGTTTTGTACCACTTTTGCTACAGTATTCTGACTGATAAGTAAAGCTTTGCTGATCTTCTTGTAGCCTTCAGCTTTCTGGTGTAAAGAAATTATTTTCTTTCTCAGGTCTTGTGACATTTCTCTTCCATGTGGTGCCATTGCTGACATGAAATGGGAAGGAGTTTTAAAACCCTTTTATAGTCAAATGTCTGCTGGACACCTGTGGAATGAATAATTAGACTCACCTGTGGTTGAATTCTTGTTAAATTAGACATTTGTAGTCTAAAATGTAGCTTTGCTCCAGAGACTTTCAGTGGGGTGTACTCATTTTTGAATCACCCTAATTTGAGTAAAACTGAACATTTTGTTCTCTAAGTTATATTATTAACCTTACTTTCATGTTATAAGTTAAACAGATGTTATATAAAACTTAGTCTTGACAACATTTTGGAAATTGTTTTTGTGTTCATTGAGATATTGTTTAAAATGTTACTTTTCAAAGGGGGTGTACTCATTTACTCTGAACACTGTACTTGTTTTTGTTATAATTCAAGTGAAATAGCAGGCGAGTTTGACAGCACTGATCAGTTTGGTTTTGTTCTTGTTGTTGTTTTTTGTCATTTTGTCCCACAATGAAGCTAAAAAAATCAGTTCTTTGTTCAAGTTGTGATGTTGCGAGTTAAAGATAGGCGAGATGAGATGAGGAGGGACACGAGAGCGTCTCTGGAGGCGTTTGGGGACGCGGATGATTCGCTGGTTTATTCATATTCCTGTGTGACAAATAAAATCCCTGGACGCTCCGTGAATGTGAGTGAATGAAGGTGTGACAGTCATTCTCACGTCTCTATTTATAGACTAATCTACAAAAGACCACTAACTCACACACTTGTTTCCTGTGAAGACTGTGATTTTGTGTGAATAAGAACAATACACTTTAATTATAGCTTTGGCCGTGTTGACAAAGTGCTTTATAAATATAAAGATGTGTTGAACACACAACGGCGCTTTCACTTATGATGTCTTAAAAGAATAATTCATGTAAAACCAACATTTACTCGCCCTTGACTTTCATTCTTCAGTGCACTAAAGATGTTCCTCAGAATGATCACACGGCAGTTTCACCTGGACGTGTCTACTAATGTTATTGCATACTTAAAGAGTTAGTTCACCCAAAAAATGTAAATTTCTGTCATTAATTCCTCTCCCTCATGTCGTTCCACACCCGTAAGACCTTCGTTCATCTTCAGAACACAAATTAAGATATTTTTGATGAAATCCGAGAGGTGTCATTCTCATACGTTGTTTCCGTCCAGAACTTCCAGGTTCTCCATCAGAACGCCGACTCATTATTGGCGGCTCCTGCATCAGCGTCACATGCATGCATCGTGCTGATCACGTGACCAGCTTTGGCATTCGGACATAAAAACACGGAAACCTTCACTGTGTCAACTGCATACGAGAATGACACAGAAGAGAAGAGATTGTTGAATAAAGTCATTATTTTTGTTTTGTTTTTGCGCACAAAAGTATTCTTGTCTCTTCATAACATTAAGGTTGAACCACTGCAGTCACATGACTGTTTTAACGATGTCTTTAGTACCTTTCTGGACCTTGAAAGTGTTGATTATATTGCTGTCTATGGACGAGTCATAAACCTCTCAGATTTCATCAAAAATATCTTAATTTGTGTTCTGAAGATGAACGAAGGTCTTACGAGTGTGGAACGACATGAGGGAGAGGAATTAATGACAGAAACTTCATTTTTGAGTGAACAAAACCCTTTAATATCACTGGAAGATGGTTTGTTCATAACTTTGAGAGAACCTTGAGAGAACGTTTCCTGTTAGCAGGGCTTCCATAAACAATAGAATGTGACAACATAAATGAAGAACAGACATATCAACATACTAATTTATAAGTACACAATGACTGTAGTCATGGGCGAATGTATATAGCAGAAAGCTTTCGACTGTTTTTGGCACAAATGGAAGCTCATAAGCTGCGTAAACTAAAGTGCACTAACTAAACTCTTCCCAGATTGAGTGAGCGTGTGCATTGCTGAGTCCTGAAAGTGTTTGTTCCAGCTCTTCTAATCCAGGATTAGGAAAATCACACAGTCTGGAACATGGGACTCCATGAGGATGACGAGGATGATGAAGAGTTGAATGTAGTGCTGGTCTAGGGCTGAACGTTTGCAGTAGATCAGAGCTGTGTCTGTGCTGATGGACACACACGTCGTCATGTAAGAGTTCTGATTAACTCACCGTCTGGTTAGACCTAAGATGACAGGTATCCCATGATTCCCTGTTTTCACTCAGTGCAGCTAATGCCATGTGGGAGTTTCAGAGGTACTTCAAAGCAAAAGTACGAGAGCGCCAGAAAGTGAGAGACGGCGAGAGCTATTGTGTTCCTCAGAGACACACAGATCATCTCAGTACAACCTAATGCTAATGAGCATTATAATGACACACACACACACACACACACACACACCAGGATCATTCACACTGCACTTACACATTCCACACTGTCACTCTAACGATGATCCTGATGTCGTTAATGACAGAGAATCACATCTCGTCCATTTACACTCGTTTATGTAGAGCACATCAGTCATCTTCAGCTCTACGGCTTGTCCTCTACAGGGATAATTGTTCATTTTAACATAAAATTTTATAATTGTTCATTATTTATTTAACAATTAACTCCTGACATACAGCAGAGTAAAGTATATTAGAATAAAGGGAGAACGTTAAGGGAACGTTCAGCAAACCTAAAAAGAACGTTCTATTTCCCTAAAGAAAATGGTTTTGGCTAACCAAAAACAAACCATAAAATCAACGCAATATCTAAGTATATTATCGCACAGCTTGAATCTGATGAATGTATATCAAAAGAAAGAACAGAGACTCTGCTTTTAAACAAAAAACAACATTTTGAGCAAAAAGCTGAGAAAATGGTGTTTTTGTCAAAGACTTTGTCCGGATGGGATTCAGAATGCTGATCAAAACACAGATGGAGTAGAATCGAGTCCATTAACACCTCAAAGCTTTACAGCTTTTCATTTCTTCTTCATGGGTTCGACATTTCATTCAGTAACGTCAGGCAGTTTTGATTTATATGCTGTTTAAAGGGGTCATGAACTGAGAAATCAAAATTTCCTTGATCTTTTGACATACTGTATAATTAGTCTTTGTACTATAAAAACATCCT
>CM075483.1:32002500-32012500 GCA_037950665.1 Hypophthalmichthys nobilis
AAGAAGGCAGAGCCTCAGAGACACACCTACCTATTACATCATCACCATGGACCAATGGGAGTTTCAAAGGAGTTTAACCAGCCAGAGCGAACATTTGCAGAAAATACACTTTCACAACCTGTTTCAAACTCCTGAAGTGAACTTAGTTTTGGTCTGATTTTGTTCAAAATGACGTCACACTAGTTCATTCTTCGATTTCACTTGAAGTATATCAGATCCAGAACACCTCAGTTCTGTTAACCAGTGAGGCAAGGCCATAACCATGTCTTGAACATTCAGGGGGACCAATTTTTTATAAAGCATAAAGATATAGAACAGTGAAGGAAACTCTAGGTCTAATTCTAGTTGAGAAATAATCACTTTGAACTATTTGCAAATAATATTTGCATTAATTTGCATTCAAATATGCACACATGCACTTTTATTTGTATGCCTAATATGTCAAAAACATTTCTGGTCTCATCACACTCAGTTAGAAATTACATTAATTACGTAAATTTTCAATTCAAAATGGCCACATTTGAGAAAAAAGTCAAGTAGTTTGCATCACTGCATGTTACTGTCAGTCGTTTATCATTTCTGTCATAAAACAGTTTTAAATGTTTAAATGTTTCTCTACATCTTACCTCACTCTTTCAATGTTAAACTGACACTTCATGCTGAAATTCACGCTCTGCTTCTGTAAACGGTAAACCCCGCCTACTTTGATTTGATTGGCTATCTCAATCATTTTGACATTGACGAGCACTGTTAGACCGGCGAGGCAGACCAGACTAAAAATGTAACTTTTAAACCTTTTAGTCATCCTAACATACAGAGCGCTGAAGAATTCAAATATTGAGGCCATTTCTAATTATTGGGGGGAACTTGTGCCCCTCGATGTCTGTGGTGGTTACGGCCCTGCAGTGAGGTGTCTAATTCATCCAGTGAGTCTCTCTCCATCAGCGTTCACCTTCATCTCACGGCTGTTCCTCAGCTGCTGCAGGAGCTCCAGTATAATACAGTCTGAAATCCACTCATGCACACTTGTGGTGTTTTCAAGGCATGTCGGAAAGATCATATTTACAGGTTGAACGTACATGAATCTCACCACAAAGTTGTGATTACATGCGAGAAACTCTGAACTTTCTTTAAGCCCTGAGTTTCTGCATCAGTGTTGGAAGCAGCGTCTGTATTGATGGTAAATCTGTTGAAATTAATGATTTTTTTTTTTCCATTTACAATAAAATAAAGTCATGTTACCTTTATGATGATTTGATTTAAAGCACCTTCTTAAGTAGAATAAAAACATAAAGCAAAAACACACAGATGCACAAATCTTGCTGAATATTTTATCACCCAACCTGATGACTTGAACACACCCGATGTAGTAAATATGACTTTGCGACTCGTATATACGAACACAATGATGCACTGATGGATTGATTGAATATATTCTCAGAATAGACGACTCCTGGAGAAAGATTCTTCTTGGAACTAAATAGTGTAGTTTTGACACCAATCAACCAAACCTTGAGCCCCTGATATTAATTAAAGTATTTATTAAATTAATTTGGTAAATTATTCTGGCAGTCAAAGAAAATGTGAACATGAGTTATAGCCAAAAACAGATTTATGAAATATGTCCTAAAACCATAAAAGTTTACCAAAGCCAGCGACCCACTAACTAAATAACAAAGTGTTGCTCTTATTTACATATTTGGAAGCCAAAGGAAGAATGTGTCTGTACTTATCCATATTTCAAGGGTTAGTTCACCCAAAACTGAAAATTCTGTCATCATTTATTCACCCTCACGTCATTACAAACCCATAAGACTTTTGTTCATCTTCAGAACACAAATGAAGATCTTTTTGATGAAATATGAGAGATGTCTGTCCCTCCATGACTGCCTTTGGAACTTGATCTTTGACGCTTCAAAAAGTTCATAAAGAGATCGGAAAACTAATCCATATGGATTGAGTGGTTTAGTCCAAATTTTCTGAAGAGATTCGATCACTTTTTATGATGAACATATTTAATTTAGGCTTTTACTCACATATAAACCTTGATCAGCGAACAGAAACAGAAGCTCAGCAGAAGAGAACAAACCTCTTCCGGACGCTCAAACTGTCTGTCCATCTGTCGTTCTCTGAGGCCTGTAAACCCTCAAACTTTAGGCTTTTTCATTTTTTTCATTACTTCTAAACGAGGCTTTTTAGTTTAACTTCTAAATGAGGCTTTGTGAAGTTAAAGTTATTCAAAGATTGTCCTGATAAACATTTCTAGTTCTTTGAATTTCATTTATTTATTTTGTTGTTGTTGTTGCTATATGAATTCAAATTCAGTTCAAGCTAATGAATTGACTTGGAAATGAAAAAGCTCAGTTCATCAACAGTGACTGAAGATCCTTATTACGTCCTGTTCATACGTGAGAAACGTGAGAACTGAGCATGAAGTTGTGTCGTCTGTCCACACGGTTAGTTTAGTTTAATTGAGGTGTTGCAGTATGTGTCACGTTTGAGGTTTTGATGTCCTTTTGTGCTCCAGGTTTGGAGGACAGTCAGTCATTATTGTTAAGTTATTGGCACAGAAACTGCAGATGAACTCAACCTGTATCACATCTGCTCAAACATCCCCAGCTCTGCTGATGACTGAAGGCAGAATATCAGCGATGCGTCAGCACAATCAGACCCGCGGCTCTTTAATTGTTTGCGCTGAATGAAGCTGTTTTGCGATGCTGCCAGAATCTCAGTTGGATACAAACAGGACCACCGCCGCGCGCTGACGTCACGGCTGGAATTAGGATCATGTTGTCCTAAAGATGCCTGTATTTATAGCCATAATCATAAAGCCAGCTCTGTTTTACATGTGTGGGGTTTAATGACACAGACGTGCTGTAGTCACACTAATAAAGCTGATGAGGTGTTTTCGTTGGGATGTTTTCTCATTCCAGATCCTAATTATCAGCCTCTGACCGGAAGAGAAACTTCCAGATGAGTTCAGTGCTGAATAACATGTGGGCATCATAACAAATCCCACTCGAGTCACGTCGTCACAGGATATCCGTGATGTGATTGCGTTCTTTAATATCAACACCACGACCTGTGAGAAAGAGGCACAAAGACGGCTCATCATCTCGCTCTCGCACACAAAGCCAGGTAATGCTGAGCTAATGTGAGCCGTGACGCTTTATTCCGGGTAATTTCAGCAGCTCATTTACAGGTGATTACAGACGGTCAGATGTCACGTAAACGGCTCCAGATGTGAGGAGAGAGCGTGACCTCGGCCCACGGCGGACACTTCAAGACACTTTCACAACAATATTAGCAGAACGATCACAGCGCTTGTGTGTGAAGAAACGCTAAAACTGTGTGTGTCATATTTAACCATGTTTTTTGGGGAAAAAATGATATAATTAAATGTGTGTGGAAATGTCTCTACAGCATGAGGTGGCGTCAGTGACACTCCCAGAATGCCTTGCAGCGTTCAGAGGAACACTGGAGGAAGTCTGTCTGTTCAGATGCTTCAGAAGCCACTGATGCATCATGCGTTTGTCTGCGTTGGCCGAGTGCTAATTTAATCTCAGTTGTCATGGATTCATCACAGATATTGTTTATAAGGTCTTTCCATCATCACACAGTCTGCTGAGATTCACAGACATCAGATAAACATGTGATTCCAACATTCTTCTGCCTCTTAAGACTCGTTTGAGCTTGATTATCAGCCTCGTACACTGTAAAAAATAAAGGGGGGGGTCGAAGTTGTAAATAAAACAACGATTTTTGTAGCATGTTTTACAAGAAAATACAAAATTTCTGCAACAAAGTTTCATGTTTAAGTCAATGCCTTATTTGCCGTCTCTTCGTAATTAGTTGTGAAATCCAACACCAATTTCAAATGTTCACTCTTAAAAAGAAAAGCTGTAAAAGGAGGGTTTCAACAGTGATGCCATAGATTAGAAGAACCATTTTTTGTTCCCAAAAAAGAACTGAAAATAACCTTTTTTGGGCTTTTTAATAACACAAAGAACCTTTTTCCACTATATAAAAAAAAAACTTTAGTGGTTGTATTCGTGTTGAAGGTTCTTCATGGAATCATCAATGCCCAAAAAGAGTGTGTGTGTCCTTCTGGCAATCCCAGAAGGCAATGTGTCAAGCTCATTGAAAAAGAGAGAGATGCTGATTGTGAATGAAATCTGTGTCTCCTGCAGATCAGCGTCTTTTATTTCATGTCAAGCGTCGTCTGGAGTCTTGGGGCTGTTGATCTGACCCAGTTTGTCTCTGAACACACACACTTTTACCCTGAAATCACACTGAACTCAGTCCGTCTCACACCAGCTCCAGCATATCAATCTGTCGTCGTCCGTCTGCGTCAGATATCCGTCTGTGTGATTGCGACTCTGTCTCCTCTATATTGTGTTGTCTTCACTTTCTCAGACTTCAGGTGCTGTTTTTTGTAAAAATAGTCAAAGTGTGAAGAAATGAAACTATTTTATTGTTGCGTAATTAAAAACACGAGCGCTGATGAATCTGTGAGACCCGTGAATGACGCACACAGGATCCCGCGCCACAGAAATAACCGTGTTTTTCTCGAGCTGTGAAGGTTTGGCTCTCGCATGCGGTTTCACATTCAGACAGAAATCATCTGCTCTTTATTATTCACTTTAGAGTTTTAACTGCTTAAGATATGAAGTCTTGTGTTTTAAAAAATGTATCAAAATGAAGTGAGTTTATGTTTAAATCAAGATAAAATATCTGCTGATGGGGTCATAAAAATAAGCTTAAAAAAATACATTTTCCATTCACCTAAAATGTATTTTAAGATAAAAATTGGCATTTGAAGGTTTAAACAAAAATATATTTTATATTTGAGAAGTATATTTGCTTAAGCTGTATAGGCTTCATCCGTCGGCGAGCATGTGGTGATGCATTGTGGGATTGCCTTGTCAATGAAGGCCACATGCGACGCTGCGTGTTTGTCCGGAGTGAAGAGAACCGCTGCAGTCTGAGAACGTCATTTCACCGCACTAACAAGAGCCAGTCCATCATCAGCGGCTTTATTTCCACTCTGTTCCTGCAGCAGGAGGTGAAGTGGAACACCGCTGACATACAATGAGTGTGTGTGTGTGTGTGTGTGTGTGTGTAGTCAGGGTAGTAAATCTGAAGCGGAAATTAGAGGAAATTTTTAGTAAGATCTCTGTTTTTGTGTGTAACAGGTTATATTTGTGTCTTCTGAGTCACTGCAGGATGAGTTTGTAGCTCTGATGATAATGGAAAGTGAGTGAGAGTGTGTGTATGAGAGTGTGTGTGAGAGTGTGTGTGTGTGTGTGAGTGTATGTTGTGTATGAGTGTGTGTGTGTGTGTGAGACATATCAGCACACAAATGTGTATAATGACATGGGTATGACAGGTATTACAAGGAGAGGGTGACTTATGAGGACATTACTCCATGTGCCCATTTTTCAAAAGGGTTATAAATCATACAGAATGAGTTTTTGTGAGAAAGTAAAAATGTGCACAGTTTCCTGTGATGGGTAGGTTTAGGGGTAGAGGTAGTGTAGGGGGAGAGAAAATACGGTTTGTACAGTATAAAAACCATTATGCCTATGGAGAGTCCCCACAATTCACAAAAACAAACCCGTGTGTGTGTGTGAGTGTGTGTGCGTAGCAAGTTTTGGCAAAATTCAGAATCTAACCGGCTCATTTCAGTTCATAAGTGTGATTGTGAATTGACACTGAGCAAAAGTCATTACAAAAAAGCACTGAAACATTTGTTAAAATATCTTCTTTTGCAGAAGAAAGAAGTCACACAGGTTAGAATGACAGAGCGAGTGAATGATGACAGAATGATTTCTGATTGAATGATTGAAGACTGACTGGAGGAATCATTCAGTTCATGTGCGTCTCAGTTATGAAGAGCAACGAGAGTGAAATATGAAGAGTGTTTTGAGCATCAACAGTGAAGAACACTTATGCTAAAAACTAAATATGCAAATAAACCTGACAAAATCCACAAACACACAACACTCACATCTGTAAAAACACCTCGTAAGTGATTTCATCCAGAAAATCAACATAGGGCGGAGAAAAACAACTCCTGTTTGCAGATGCTGATTAAATGTTCAGGATGAAATGATCTATTTTGGTAATATTTATTAGGCGCTCGTAGCGCAGCTCTGTGAAGTAAACAGTCTGATTACATTGGTCTTCCATTAAAAGACGCTTTATTGTGTTTCCCGCTTCTGAGAATTATCCCGCAAAGTCTGTTTTGTTCAGTGGCTCCTGTCGCCTCATTCTGTGCAGTTTGATATTATCAGCAGCATGTCTGTTTTTGGGCCGTGGATCGGCTGACGTTCTCGTGTCATCTGTTTATGTTTGCTGTGGGAGTCCTGATGTTATTAAAGTGTGTCGCTTGTTTGACGTTAAAACACTCATATCTCAGGTTCATGTTCAGAGTCACTATAAATAAGCCAGCGGTGAGTGACTATCCTGAGCTGTGACGTCACACACAAACATAAGACTGTTACAGACTCCAAAACACAATCAGTCTGCTGTATTTAGATTCATATGTTGCGTCAGAACACACAGACAGATATGAGATCTACCAGATCTTTATCAAAGTTTCAAAGTCCCTCCAGCGGGAGTTCTTCTCTATATCAGCGTCAGTGTTTCTGAAACGCCTCCATTGTAGTCTTGAGTTTTCTTCACAATATTCCTCATTTAAATAATTCATACGCAGAATAAAGGGGCGGGGCCTGGTTGAGTTAGTTAGTAGTGTGTTGAAACTGGTGGTTATGGTAAGGGGCGGGACATTTCCCAAACACCAATCACAACACACTGCTCCAGCTGACCAATCAGAGCACATTGTGCTTTTCAGAAGGAGGGGCTTCATAGAGACAGGAACTAAACAGAGCGTTATTGACAGACTGGGAAGAGAGGAGCTGAACAATGGAAAATATGAGGAAAATAATCAACATTCAAGCAGGAAAACCTGCTCTAGATCTAGATCAACTCTTCTGGGAAGGCTTTCCACAAGGTTTAGCAGTGTGTTTATGGGAATTTTTGACCATTCTTCTAGAAGCGCATTTGTGAGGTCAGGCAGTGATGCTGGCGAGAAGGCTTGGCTCGCAGTCTCCGCTCTAATTCATCCCAAAGGTGTTCTATCGGGTTGAGGTCAGGACTCTGTGCAGGACAGTCAAGTTCCTCCACACCAAACTCACTCATCCATGTCTTTATGGACCTTTGTACACTGGTGCGCAGTCATGCTGGAACAGGAAGAGGCCATCCCCAAACTGTTCCCACTAAGTTGGGAGCATGAAATTGTCCAAAAAGTCTTGTATGCCGAAGCATTAAGAGTTCCTTTCACTGGAACTAAGGGGTCAAGCCCAACCCCTGAAAAACAACCCCACACCATAATCCCCCCTCCACCAAACTTTACACTTGGCACAATGCAGTCAGGCAAGTACTGTTCTCCTGGCAACCGCCAAACCCAGACTCGTCCATCGGATTTCCAGACAGAAAAGCGTGATTGGTCACTCCAGAGAACACGTCTCCACTGCTCTAGAGTCCAGTGACGGTGTGCTTTACACCACTGCATCCGACGCTTTGCATTGCATTTGGTGATGTAAGGCTTGGATGCAGCTGCTCGGCCATGGAAACCCATTCCATGAAGCTCTCTACATACTTTTCTTGAGCTAATCTGAAGGCCACACAAAGTTCGGAGGTCTGTAGCTATGGACTCTGCAGAAAGTTGGCGACTTCTGCGCACTGTGTGCCTCAGCATGCGCTGACCCCGCTCTGTGATTTTACGTGGTCTACCACTTCATGGCTGAGTTGCTGTTGTTCCCAATTGCTTCCACTTTGTTATGAAACCACTAACAGTTGACCGTGGAATATTTAGTAGTGAGGAAATTTCACAAATGGACTTATTGCACAGGTGGCAACCTATCACGGTACCACACTTGAATTCACTGAGCTCCTGAAAGCGACCCATTCTTTCACAAATGTTTGTAGAAGCAGTCTGCATGCCTAGGTGCTTGATTTTATACACCTGTGGCCATGGAAGTGATTGGAACACCTGAATTCAATGATGTCCACTTATGTTAGTTAATGCATTACAATTCACAGTGAGCAATACATTTCTCACAGTATTTATTAATCTTGGTTAATAAAATACTACTGTTCATTGTTAGTTAAAGTTAGTTCACAGTACATTGATAACTAATGTTAACAGATACTTCATCTTATGCTATTTTAAAAGTTCATTATTTTGTTTATTGGGTGTAATAGAATAGGTTGACATGCTTTAATGTTCAAAAAACACATTATTTTTCACATACTGTACATTATTGCAGATCCTCTATTCCCAGTCTGTCTGAAACACGCTGATGATGTATCAGTTGAGAATAACATTAACTAAGATTAATAAATGCTGTAAAAGTATTTTTTAATTATTAATTCATGTTAACTAATGTAGAACTATTGTAGAACCTTATTGTAAACTGTAACTAATATTTTTCATAATAAATAAATGTCTATGGGTGCTAAATAAAGATGAATATGAATGTGGTGTGTATGCAGTGATGATGATGATCGATGTTCGTTCATCTGATTCTTCTGCTCTCGCAGCTTCTCTTGTTTTGTTTTTCTTTCTCATTCTGTTGCGTCTTTATTCCTGCAGCATCGACACACACACACACACACACACACACACACACACACACTCACACACAGCAGTGGGAGGAGGCAGTGCTGACTCATTCTTCCTCACCTCACTTCCAGTGGCCCATATTTGGACTAACAGGAAGTGCAGCTAAAGCACACAACCTGTCTCTCTCTCTCTCTCTCTCTCTCTCTCTCTCTCTGGATTTTTCTCTTTGTGTTTCTTTCTTCTGTTTGTCTAAAGGTGAATCCTTGAATCTTGATGATTCTTTCGTCTGTGTGTGCGTATCTTTCTCAGTACTAGCAGCATGAGCAATGAAATCTGTGTGTGTGTGTGAGTGTGTTTGTACCTAATTTTGGGGACAAATTTGTACCCAGTGGTGAGTTAAACCTGATAAAACCACCGTTTTTGGATGTCCTCATTTGTAAAAATGTTATAATTGTAAAAATTCATAAAGGTTTCTGTTAGGTTTAGTGTAGGGGTTAGGGTTGTGCTGTGTGTGTGTGTGTGTGTTGTCACTCTTTCTGTTCCTGCTTTCTAATAGATCAGTTTGTTCAGATGAAATGATTCCGCTGGTTAATTATGACTCTAATCTGAATCTCACATTCAGTTCTTTCACTTCATTTACTGAATCACATCAGGGACATTCACACCGGAAACACTGTCTGTCTGACAATTGATCTTTTCAGAGTTCCAATCAATATATCAGTCCTTCTGCTGCTGTCTATCTATCTATCTATCTATCTATCTATCTATCTATCTATCTATCCACTCAGTAATGACATGATTTCTTTCTGAAGATAATGTTTATTACAAACTCAACCTGACAACCTTTCCACATTGTTCTGTCTTTATCTTGGTCTTTTTTGACTCTGTGGTATTGTGTCATCTTTTTTCTTCATCCATTTATATTTGTACTCGTTAGCTTTTCATTCGTCGTGTTATTTAGCTTATTAATTTGTTTCTATGGGACAGTCTCAGTGCTTGTTGATTTTAAAGTGTTGCGCATGTGTTAGTAAAGCTGGTTTGTTGTTTGGTTTTGAATCTTGTTTTGAGGCCTTCAAAATCTAGGCTTGACTTTTCTCAAGGTATGGAAACAAGGCAATGACAGTTGATGAGAGACGGGTCTCAATAACGCCCTGAAAACTGCTCGTCCCTAATACAAAATAAAATATATACAAATGAAGTAAAATAAAACAAAAGAAAAGTAATAATAAATAAGTAAATAAATAAGCAAATAAAATAAGTACATAATGAATTTAATATATAAATAAATAAAATAAGTAAGTAAATCAGTGGTGATGGACTGGTGAATGCTGTGGATCTCCGGCTGTGTTTGTTCAGTGTTTGTTCTGTGTT